>JACEGR010003207.1:0-109633 GCA_014170235.1 Listronotus bonariensis | reverse complement strand
CTCTCTCATGCCCCAGCTAATACCTCATTTAGATGGCCGTATTTCTAAATCTAATAAAGTTAGATACACTAAATGTGGTATTTTCTTAAAACTCTTTTAAGGATTTATTTAATGGTAATATTGGTAATACTATACGGGGTAGGACAAGAAGTATGGTTTTGTTTTAATGACGCACCCTGTATATTATATCACCATTAAAAAGATAACTGAAAGACCTTTAGGAAAATACCACATTAGGTATATCTCCCTTTATTAGTTTTGAAGATATGGTCACCCCAATCAGGTAATTTTCAAAGTACCGCCATCTTTTGGGAGGTAAAGGTATTTACTTTATATTCTGGGGTTATAAAGAATTTATCAGGAGCTTTAAAATGATGTGCCACAAGACCTCCCTTTCCACTTCATTTTTAATTTATTAAATATATTATATATAGTATTACCAAAGACAATTATAGTTTCACTATAGACTCCCAGAACAATGCTAAATTTTTGATCATCAGTTTGGACGCTGGCGTGGCTGAATTTATGAAGCGGCAAATTATACGTACTGTTTACGTGTGTACTCGATTGATACCCGCTTCATAAATTTCACGAAGCAAGCGTCCAAGCTAATGATCAAAAGTTTAGCATTGTTCTGGGTGTCTATAGTGAAACTACAATTGTCTTTGGTATTACTGAATTTTTAAAAAGCTTAACTCTTTGATGACATCTCATGTATTATAAAAATTAGGTTATCTTACAATCAAGCAAACTATTTTTGAACATTTGTTTGTATTATAGGAATTTTTAAAAGTAATATTTTCTTTGGCTTTGTTTAAACTCCCATATGCAAACATTTTTTCCCTAATAAGAATATGTGAAGAGAACAATGATTTTTTAAAAACTGGTATGTAAGTATTAGTTGGTTTTATTATTTTGTTCGTGACAGTTTACAGACTATAAATTAGGTTTGTGTATGTTATGGATAATAAAATTTAAAAAATTCTTTAAGTACACAAACCCATTTCAGGTAGGAAGGTAACAGCTTGATATAATTAACACATAATTTACCGAATCGATGCACACAAGGTAAATATTGATCTTGTTTGGGTACATAAGTTTATAAAAGTTAAAAATAAATTTGCATTACCTTTCTCAACATAGGTCCTTATTGGAAATTAAATGGTAATTGTTTCTAGAGGTAAATGGATTCTGCAGTCATGGCCAAGTCGGACAAAAAATTAATTTTGACGAGTTTTGACATAAAAACAAAATAGCTAAAGTGGTATACATCATTTTAAACAGAAAAAAAACGTTCTTTAAAAATATGCAAAAAAACAAAATTGCCGCCATAAGAAAAACGAAAGTTCATGATGGTATCTTAAAACCAAAACGTCGAAATTAAAATCCGATATAGAAATGCATTGCTATTAAAAAGTTGCCCCAAGAATGTTTTTACAGATTCCAAAAATGATTTTAATTTCATTTTCAGTTTTTTCAAAATGACTAAATGCCAAACAAGATAAGGTCGTCATCAAAGCGGCATTATATTGGGCATTGAATGGCTCACAACTTTCCCCACTCAACCATCTTTCTATCTCTTATAGTTTACAATACCCAAATACATTTCCTACCAAACTTGGACACACTGTATGTTTCCAAAAGGCAATTTTATTAGAAGAATTATAATTGCCCTCCATTAGAAAACAAGGATGGTTAATTAAAAAAACATAGTTGAGAGCACTTTCGGTTGATCCGGAAGTGCCATATAATTACTAAAGCATCAGAAAACCATATTATCTTTATTCATACCTATATCCCATCAAAATTTTTAAATCGTATAACACTTCTAAAGAAAATCAAAAATGACGGTTTCGCTAGTAATTTCTTGGGCAACACCCGTTATACCTAGAACGTCTCTTATCTTAAACAGAATTTCAGGTATTTAAAGATAAATTTGTATTAAAAACTGTCAAGCAGAATAAAGCAATTATCTCATAATTACATTAATTGTTTAGAAAGCAAAGTTGGTTAAACTATTTTCCAAGTCAAGATAAAGTTTATTGGTGTGGTTCTGCAAGCAAGATTCTTCTTTTAAAAGTCTGTTATAAATTTGGTTAAGGTAAATTATATTATGTTTTTTAAGGGCACTGGCTAGACGCTCAATTATAAGAAGAAAACCGCCGTCCGGCGAGATCGATCTATTCTCGTATGTGAAAACCGTCGAAAATCTAAATTAATTTGTTATTACCGGCGGTTTTTACTTATTTTATCGGTAGATGTCACCATCCTGCGGTTTTGCTTACAGTGACACAATAGGTTTATTCCAGCAGAATGTTGGAAACATGTTAGCAACAATCGTAAAGCGCAGAAATTGTTGACAACAGTATTCTGCTGAAACGAAAAATAAACAAGGCTTGCATACTGCTTATACGTCAATACAAGAAAGGTTATGTTAAAAATTTGTCAGTAATGTCTGAACAAAGTTTGCCAGCTTTTCAAACAGTTTCCAACATCTTAAAACTACTGCTGGAACAACAAACAATTGTATAATATTACAAACATGGCACTGCTGGAACGACAAATTTGACGTGCGCAGAATCCAAACGGTTGCAAAAATGTCTGAAAGCCTGCTGAAACAAACCTTATACAAGACAGTGGCGACAATGGGGTGCCCTACTTTTGTTTAGCAGCAATATGGCGTCTAAGACGTCGACTAATCAAAAGTAGGGCATCCCATTGTCGCCACAGTCTTGTATAGAGTCACAGTACTTTCTTCTACAGTGACTCTATACAAGACAGTGGCGACAATGGGGTGCCCTACTTTTGTTTAGCAGCAATATGGCGTCCAAGACGTCTACCAATCAAAAGTAATTGTAGTTTCACCATAGATACCCAGAACAATGCTAAATTTTTGATTATCAGCTTGGACGCTCGCTTCGTGGAATTTGTAAAGCGGGTATCCATCGAGTACACACGTAAACAGTGCGTATAATTTGCCGCTTTATAAATTCAGCTAAGCCAGCGTCCAAAGAATGACAAAATATTTAGCATTGTTCTGGGAGTCTATAGTGAAACTACAATTGTCATTGACAGAACTAAAACTAAAGTATTACCTATTAAAGTATGCATGTATTGAGGGTGGAACAAACTTTAAAATTGTCAGAAAAAGAAAAAAGTTACAAGGTAAATAATTAATAAATACTGCATATTTCTTCAATCATATTATTATTATTTAAGAGAAGTAATTTAAGTTGGCCCAATAGCTACAGGGTTATAAGTGTTGACACGTAAGGCAGTATACAATATATCTTTTTAACCCTTTTAAAAATATTTTTATTATAGAAAATGCCCGTAAGAGTTTATTAATAATGACATTACCATTTACAATTTCTTCTGTTTAGATTACCTAAAAAGCTCGCTTAAATTCGATTGTTTTAAGGCCGGTCCAGACACAACGTCTTATCAAACGATTTATCGAATCAGACAAGTCCTATCAAGTAAAACGGCGCGTGTGGACCACAAAACGTACGTCTTGCTTGATCGAAATAAGGTTGAACGATAAATCGAAAATTTTAAGAGCGAGGCATCATTTTATGAAAATTAGTTCGACAAGTTTGTGGACAAACTTTCGTTTTATTGGAAATTGTTTTAGTATATTTTCGTAGTACGTATCGCACTAGTTGCTTTGTGTATGCATATTTAAATATATTTTGCATTTGAAAATTTAAAAGCAATATGTCTGATCTTCGTCAGTGTTCCCGACAATTTTTAACAGAATTTATTGAACTCTATCATAGTTTCCCTTGTTTGTGGCAAGTTAAAAGTGCCGAGTATAGTGATCGGAATAAGAAGTCACAAGCATATGAAATAATGATTGAAAAATACAAGGAAATTGATGAAGCGGCAAACAAGGAAACAGTTACCAAAAAAATTAACTCTTTACGCACCGTTTACAAAAAAGAACGCGCCAAAATAATGAAATCCACAAAAAGTGGTGCTGGTGAAGATGATATCTACAAACCGACGTTATGGTATTTTAATTTCCTTAAGTTTCTGAGTGACCAATATCAAAAAGGACAGTCGACAAACACTATCGATGATGAGGCACATCAAGAGGAAAGCGAAAAAGAGGTAAGTAATATCTATTCATTAATAATAAAAGTAAATCCTATATGTATCCAAAGCATTTTATTGTTAAAAATTATTTAACTCTCTTTTTATAACATGTAATACAAATTATGAACTACTGAAAAACTAAATTATCTTGCCATGGGACTGAGCCCTCATTGTTAAAATAGCCACAGAACTTTTCTCTAACTATTTTTGCATTAATAAAAATTTGACCTCTTCTTTCTCTTTGAAGGTCATGCATTAAATTAGGATCACACCTATCTCCTAACTCAAGAGAATAATCTGCAGTAATATTTTCTCTATCCATACTTTCTGGAAGTGTGTAATTTTGTGGAGATTTCTTGCGAAGAAAATTATGTAATGCACAACATGTCAAAACAACCTTGTCAATGCTTTCTATCTTCAAATTTATAGCAGTGTGGAAAACTCGAAATCGGGACGCTAAAATGCCGAAAGTATTTTCAATAGTCCTTCGGGCTCTGGATAACCGGTAGTTAAAAATTCTTCGTTCTCTATTGAGTGTTTCCATACTATATGGCTTGATAAGATCGGGACGCATTGCAAAGGCCTCATCACCAATAAACGTATATCCAAGAATTTCGTTCGAATTGGGCATAGATTCTGGATTAGGAAGTTTTAGATCATTATTGACTAGTTTTTCATAAAATGTGGTATTAGCAATTACTCCACCATCAGAGATTCTACCATTTGTGCCCACATCGCAGTAGATAAACTCGCAGTTCGCATTAGCTATTGCCATAAGAACTATGCTATGCGTCTTTTTGTAGTTAAAGTAATATGATCCGCTTCCCTTAGGAGGAACAATTCTAATATGCTTGCCATCAATACTGCGCAAACAATGCGGAAATTGCCATTTTTTTCAAAGTCACGGGACTTAAATATTTAAAGATTTAGGGGGAAGGAAAGACCTCCGCGGGCAGCAGGTTTCACATTTTAGAAACTCTAGGGTAAAAAAACGAACAAAGTGGGAAGTTTGAGGTCTGTTCGGTTGGACCGTATAAGGATGCATACACGTGGCACCACGAGTTTCTCTGCTGTGAACCGTGAGTGGAGAAATTATACTGGACAATTTCTCAGAGCAGAAGCCATGGAAGTACCTATAAAAAAGCAATAAATCCCCCACAGCCCGACGATGGGCAAGAGAGGGAAGCCTTTTTGTAGGTAATGGATCATTAATGAGACGAATAGAATGTTGTTAATAGTGCTATTGTTTTATATTGTAAGATACATTTTATTATAGTACAAGTTTAAATCACATTATAATAGCTTATTAAAGCTTAAAATTTTAGAGTCAAATGTCTCACCAGTCACCATGGAATACCCCATTTTTCGTATAAAAATCGTTGATAAAACTTACTTTATTTTTATTCCTACAATTAAAAAAATATATATATGTATACAAAGTGTCTCATTTAAAAAATAGGTGTAATATGTTTTTAGTACCCTGGGTAATTTTTTTCGATATGCATATAAAAATTATTAAAAAATATAATACTGTTTTTGTACTAGAAAGCGAGACTTTTGTGGTTCGCCACTCTGTATAAATTTGTATCTTAAATTAAATATACCAAGAATATTACTTTGTAGTTTTACAATATTGCTTGGTATATTTTGTTTGCTAACGCTGTTTATACGCAGGATAGTGAATATTATGTTTGTAAACGCCATGTTGTGGCAACAAGGGTAAATATATCCCTCTGTGAATAGTTATGTATCTTGGAAATGGCAAATATCTTTGGTCGTGGAAAGTAGATAGGTGCGATAAATCATGAAGAAATTACACTTTAGATATACACCTTGTCAGCAGTGATGTATCTAGAGCTAATTACAAATCTGAAAGAATTTGAACAACACTTCTTTTTCAGAAACGTTTTATTTTCGAGATATCAATCATTAAAGTTTAAAATTAAATTAATCTTATTTTTACAATTTTTATATTTACCCTACTTTTTGCACAAAAACCTTGATATAACTCGGAATTAGCACACAATATTTTATAAAACTGTTTTTTAAGTCAAAACATGTTTTTAAAAAGGTTTTTAAATATTAAATAAAATTCTTTTAGATTCATTGTTAGCGCCTCTAAATTTTAATAAAATGAGCGACGAGTCCGGTTTGTAAATAATTACCATAAAGTTAATAAAAACCAAACTTAGAGCAGGTAAACATTTATTTTAAAAAGTTGCAGTCTTAACATTTTCTTCAAAAATATTTAAACTTAAAATTAACATAAAAAAAATAAACAAACTATATTAAACAATGTTTTTTACGAGCTTTCGCCTCAGAAAAAGTGTTATTATTTTATTAAAATTTTCGCTTTTTATTTTTAGCTACTTCACGTTCAACTGATAAAATTGCTAAACCATTAAGCCTTGCTTATCTTATTCTAGAGTAAAAATATCTTTTAACTAGCTTTAATTTTAAAAAGCTTTTTAAATTAAAGCAAATAAATACATAATGTTTAAAACAAATTCTAAAACTTGGTTTTAAGGCTGTCTAAAGGCTAAACCGTTAAACTTTCTAACTAGCACTTGCTAGTTCAGCCGCTTTTATATTGCCTTTTATTTTCAAATTTCCAAAAGCTAGAGCTTATGAACAATTGCTCGTTCATTATTCATAAAATACGTATAACTAAATTGAGTTTAGACTTCTAATGCCAAAATAACGGGATTTAATAATGATACAGGGTATTCCATTTACGAGGAAAAATGTCAATTTTTTTACTTTTTGTAATTGTTAAGAAATTCAAGATAGTCAATCAATGTGTTTTAGCTCAAAGAATTTTAAAATTGTTACAAGAAAACAATTGCATGAAAAACAAAAGACTTACGCAATAAATATTGAATTTTTAAAATGTAACACTCTATTTGAATGGGTCATTTGAGAAACATATTTTTGGTTATTTGGGTTTTATACTGTTAATTCTGTTATTGACTTTAAAAATAAGCGTTTAGTTTAAAGAATTGTATTAAGTTAAAGTTATTTAATTAAGTTTGTTAATTTATTTAAATAATTTACCATAATTTTTCCAAGTGTTTTCATCACTTTCAAAGGTTTCCGAAAACGCCCGAATTATTAATTGGAATCTTTTATGCCATCCTGTACTATGGAAATTTTGCGATATTTCTCCAAAATTCTGAATCATTCTTCATTCTTCCACCATATTATAAAAGGGAGACGAAAACCTCCGTTCGATTAGTAGAGATTTAAACGTTGTGCTGTAATCTTCGAGACATTAGAGACATTTTGCACCTCTTATTTTGCAATTCCGTTGTGGTTAACGTTATTCTGAGTCTGCGCAGTAACGCAAACATGATCCGTTATCGTTATTAACCATACCGGACTCCTTTAATTACGGATGAATACCGAAGAGCTTATCGTTATTGTTAAACTGCGTGGTTGCCGGATTGAAGAATTTTTAATATCAATTATTTAAGAAGGTTGACATTTTAATGCCGTATTAATTAAAATATCATTGATACATAGGCTCTAATTAGCGAAAAATCCATAGCAGTAAGAAAAATAAAATAGTGTAAAGAAATTAAAACGGACTTGCATTTTTAAGGATGTTTTAATTCAGTAATTAATTTACATGTTACAATCTGGCACACTTGCTTTTTATTCTACTACCAAACCTAACCTTACTATTTGTGTTTTACTTATACTGTATTGTTACATCTACTTTAAAAAACAAAATCAAGATAACTATTGGCATATATTTAAATATCAATATATAACTTATGGAGAATAAAAGTAGGTACTGATTTTTCGTAAACTTTAAAATCGGTCAACCACAGGTAAAAATAATGTTATGTGTCGAAAGCGCAGACGCAAGATAAATTTCTTAAAAGAGGCTGCAAAATCTCTGTCTAAAACTGCTGCCGTAATCGTTATATTTAATAACGATAACCATAAGGAGGCCAAAAAACGTCTGTTATTTTAAGAGGTGCAAAATGTCTCTATTAGAGAAATATTGCACAGTTAAATAAGGCCGGGCACTAATAATACCGGCCTTATTTTGACATCTGAGCTTGCGCAGATGCATGGTGGGATAAGGACTCTCTTAATAGGGATAGTGCTGGCTTTATTTATGTCGGTTTTAGGTCGTGCCTTATTTTGGTCTTATTTTAACTTCGAAACTGTTCGTGTAAACCGAACGGCTGCCGAGCACAAAATCGAAAAGTTTTTAGAGGTAAAAATACCTAAAACCTTGATTTTTTAAAGGTATTTCTTCAATTTTGTTAAACAAAACCCTACAACACAAAACAATAAAGAAAAACAACTAAATTTTTCCCCCTTTTTTAGGTTAATGGTACTGTCAACATGATTTGCAGTAACTCTAAATTGTTAGTACAAGCACTATTTAAATAAGGCCGGTATTAATAATTCCCGAGCTTAATAAGGCAACTTGCAATAATTCTCTATTGACAACTGAAGATTTTGTTGTTGTAACCATAGTTACGTTCCATTGTTAATAAAGGTATAAAAACAAAAATACGCGTTTTTATACGAGGTAAATCGGAACAATTCAATATTTAAGAGTAAATACATTAAATTATACAGAAACATCACTTGTCCGATACCTTGCGCAAGATTTTAATCTTTTTTAATATTCAATTCCGTTAAGATTTCAATTTTTTTGTAAAATGGTTTAAAACTGACATGTGCTGTTTCTCAAATGACCGATTCATGTAAATTTTATTTGGATATTTCAAATTTAAGTGTTTTTAATAAGGATACTATAAGTCTATCTTTAACTTTTTTGAATTATTGACGCTTAAAAAGTTACATTTTAGGCTTATAGTATTTAGTTAAATATATTAATATTAAATAAAGGTAATGCAGGTAATCATCTGATAGGTACTTTAAAGTCATTGGAATTTTTGGCTATTAGTAAATTTGATATTACTTTTTTACAATCATTATTCTTTAGATGAAAAACTACAGATAGTAATGCTAAATCACAAGGTCATGTGAAGCAACAAAGAAGATTAAAAAAATAAAATTAAACCCGCGCTAGCTGCATTTTATACTATTTTTATTATTTAATTAAATAATTTGGGCCAAGAATGTCACTGTTTTATAACTATAAAACAGTTGAAGATAGACATAAAGTGCCCTTAATTAGAAACACTCAGAAATTATCATAGAATCCAAAAATGTTATATAGTAGAAATTGTACCCCAGCGGGATAAACAAATGAGAATCAAGATTTCTAGTTACCAAACGTGGGTGCATTAGAATTCAGATAATTGATATTTTATAACCTAAAATACTTCAAAATTAACATCTTTATAACCTAGAATTACTTTAAATGACATTTTTGTACATAAAGGGCAAGGTTAGTTTATATTTATAAGGTTGCGACATATCCTCAACTTTTAGGCGGTTCGAGGTCGGGGACGCAAGGAAGGGCACTTCTCGGAGAAAAGTTGGCAAGACTGGGTTAAAATCAAAGCTGAATATCAATCCAGTGGCGTCTAGAGTTTGCGCATTTCATTTTGCATTGTTTTGGAAGTGATATTTGTTGAAAGATGTAATTCCAAATGTTTTTTATTTAAAGTAAAAGAATTTACAACTTAATAACAATTAAAAACTGATGTGTAAACGGTTGCTCTACTAATACAATAAACTGTATATCTCCGGCACTGAACAACATGGCCGAAATGGGAGATGTGACGTCATAACACGTCAAAGCAATATGGCCGAATGTCGTGACCTTATATAGACCGATTTTGCATAAAGGGTTTGTTTTCGTGTTAATACTAAGTATATACACTTTATTGTAATCCGTTTGACTCTTTGGATTTGTAATATGATTTTTTTCCTACAAAGGAAAACAATAAATAAATAGGCGTGTTATATAATTTATTATTATAACAGCCAAATAAAATATACCTATAACATAATTTCTAATTTATATTTTAAGTCAACAGATGCAAAATTATAATTAATAGTCCCCGCTTGCTTAATGCATTAAAAAATTAGGTAAAATTTGTACAAAACCCTTTTTATTTTTCGCATAAATAATGACAAATCGTGACTTTCTTTTCGTATTCTTGCTTTACATTAAATTAGACCCATCTTGCTAAACTCTCTTATCACTGTTTTGATCTAAAACCCAAATCTTATTTAAATATACTGATTAAATATGTTCTTTTCTTGCTTTGCAGTTTTATATATATGCTTCCAAAAATAAAATCTTCTTAAAACATACCTTTGGCAGTTTCAAAAGAAAAATGATTCCTTTAATCTATGTAAAATTTGTATGTGGGGTGACATGTTTATTTTCCACCACCTTCTAGATGTTTTGAATAATTGTACTATTTTATCCTGCCCCGATGAAGAATTCTCACCTGTACCGGTGGGTGGTTCCATCTAGCGCCGAACATATAACCAGTTAAAGTTTTCTGTTTTCTGTGATTTTACTAGCCTAAGCTACATATCCTAATAATCAACCCATTACACGTCTTTGAAATATGCGAGGTTAAAAATACTATCAAGGTTTGACAACCTATTTTCTTCAAAGAAATGTTTACAAAAGCTTTTTAAATTTAAACTTTTCTGCAGACTTTTTTAAAAAAAATGTAGTATATTGTGTGTTCCAATGTTATTTCCTTTTAAACCACTTTAAACATTATGTTTGTAATGAAAATATCCATTTTAAAGAAGCATGGGATGTTAGGTCGCTGGTTTTAATAATAATAATAATAATAAAAAGCGTTTATTAAGTCCCAAAAAACATTACAAGAAAATGTCACCTAGGGACGCCTCTGATTACAATTACACATAATATCACAGTAAATTTAAGTACCTATATCTAAAATATCAGCATTACGAGTACTTTACAAAATTTTTATAACAGTTATAATCAGTCACGAAACTAAATCTCAATGTACAAAGGAATTTCTTTTTAATTTTAGTCTTAAATTCTTTTAAGTTTAGTTCTTTAATTTTACTAGAAAGCTTATTGTACTCATTTACACCAGCAAAATAAATTGAATTTATGCCCTGCCGTGAGCGCACCTGAGGTTTTACCAGGCTGTTACAGTGCCTTGTTAAATGTTGATGAATCTCGCTCTGTTTTGTAAAATGAATTTCTGATAATCTCTCCCCTTTTATGATTTGGTGTATAATTATGTTTGTTTGTGTTATAGAGATGCTCTTTATTGATTTAATATTAAAAGTTTCATAGATATCTTTAGTCCTATACCTAAATGGTAAGGAATATAGATTTTTAATTGCCTTGTTTTGTAAATATTGTATTGGTTTAAGAAACCTTTTGTATGTTGAACACCAAATGCCAGCGAGATACTGCAGATGGGAATGAACAATTGCAAAATACACAGATCTAAGAAGTGATCCAGGGACTGTGTGTGATAAGCGACCCAGAATACCAGCTGGTCCTGCTATTGTCTCTCACTCCCTCTATGTGCTCACGCCAGTTTATCTGCTCATCGATTATTAGACCCAAAAATTTAATCTTTTTTGAACAATTTAGTGATCCATGATCAAAATAAATTTTATCAAAAATTATCTTGTGCATTAAAGGAAAATTTTAACTAATAACGGTTTCGCATTTATTTAGTTGTTTAGACTTGGCTTTACCATGGTTAAGAGCAGAAAATTTAGCGTTGGTAATCAAAGATATTTTTTGCACCATTTAATTCTTTAAGTTAAAGAACTGACATTTAGAAACACATTAATTAGTAATTTTTACCTAAATTTTTAGTAAAATTCTAACATCTAGAAGGCGATGTTATTCTCTTATATCTGCCACATAAAAAAACAAGTAAAATTATTTTAAATCTGTCAAGGTACAACGGCACTTTTTTCTATTAATTTTTTGTTTCATCTGGTACCTGTCTTACCTAAGTGACGTCATAGCCGGATTAGTGAAGCTCCATTTCATGTAAGGTAAGTATAGGGAGTCCTTGGGCAATATGAGCTTTGGTAAAATACAGACGATCTGCCATATGCTCTTAGACTAGTATACACATTCTACCCTTTATTTTCCTCTTTATTAACATAACATAACCGAATTTTTATTTTTATTTCTTCTAGAAAATTATTACTGTATTTTTAGAATTCTGTCAATAAGGTATAATTTGATTGGTTATTGCGAAACACAAAAATAACCTGAACGAAATTGTATTTTTAGATGTTTTCACAATTTTTCTTTTTCAGCGAAACATTTATATTTATAAATGATGATGAGGATAATTGGAAAATATTTTTCGGTTACCAGTTTGTAAATTGTTTTAATAAAGAAATCCATATTTGTGAAAAGATACATATCATACCGTTACCCAAAGCAAAACAATCATTCTTCTTTTATTTTTACTTTAATTTAATAAATAGAATGCGTGTGTAAAGCCCGGACCCCCTCCTTTTTTAAATTGTTCGGTATTTTTTATAACAATTTAAGGACTTTAGTAAGATAAACCAAGTTGTAGGCAAGAAATGGAAAATATAAATGTAAACTGAGAACTGAGACCTCATTTTGAAAAAAAAAAAAATAGAAAGGGGGTCCTGTTTATCACTTAAATATAAAGCTCCTAACGTCTACTTTATAGGTCTAGAATATAAATTCAATACCTTTACCCACTTCAAAATGGCGGTCCCTAATTACCTAAATTCCTGCTTTGGATAGCCATATTTCCGAAACTAATATTGTTAGATATACTTAATGTGGTATTTTCCTAAAAGCCTTTCAGAAATCTGTTATGATGATATACAGGCGTGATAAAAAAACATATAAATTTGTTTTATCCTGTATATTATCACTAATATTACCATTAAAAAGATCTTTGAAAGAGCTTTAAGAAAATACCAAAATAAGTATATCTAACTTTATTAGGTTTAGAAATATAACCATTAAAATCAGGTATTTAGTTGGGTAATTATTAAAGTAGCGCCATTTTGTAACAGGTAAAGATATTGACTTTATATTCTAGAGAGTTTAAAAGTGCTTGTCATGAACTCTAAATAGATGTACCACAAGACACCCCTCTTCATTTAATTTTTTTTTAATGGCGCCCAATTCTCTGATTGACATTCTTGCCTAAAATCTGGTTTATATTCTCTTATTTCAATTTTTAATTTTTCATGGAAAAATACAGAACAATTTAAATGTTAGGAGGAGGTGCCTTACTTTAGGTAGGCACTGTATTTAGTTACTGAAAATATTTTTTTGAAATAAGTAAATTTTTTTAATGACTTTATCTGATTTATTGTGCATAACATATTTACTATTTAAATTTTATGGATTGCCTAATAACTATTTAAGAACAATAAAGCTACACCATAAACAACTTTATACCTTTATTAAAAAAATAGAAATATTGTATTTTAATTATACTCATTAAGAACACATTAATAACAAATAACTCTTATACCTTAAAATTTCCACTTTATTGTTTCAGATTAAATTTTTAATATAAGGAAGGTTGGCTCAGTTTGTAAAACTTGGAAATAAACATATGTGTACAAGGTAAGTAATAAGTACTGCAACTCTGGAAGGTGTTGGAAATGATGAATTTAACGGTGACGTCCACACACAGTTAGTTTGTGAACCGTCGAGAACTTTTTATAAAGAATATTTGTCTTTTGTAAAACTAATAATAATAAATTATATAAAAAAAATAATGTTAAACCCTTTTATTGTACCAAAAGTTAAAAAATAATTTACTAAGCCTACCAGATCGCTCCAATCTTTTTATCAATTTAGGCTATTGATCAGACAAATAATAAGACCGTTGGGCGTAGCGTATCCCGGGTAAATATTATGATAAAATTTTAAGTGCCCAACGATTTTGTTATTTGTCTGATCAAAAGTAACTAGAACTAACCAATGATTTTTACTTTAATACCATAGTATGGTATTACCCGATTGTTTTTTTATCTTTTTGACATCCTACGAAGTCATATGCCTAAATATCAGAGTATCGGATTATTAGATGTTTAAGCCATCGTTCCCCTGTTCCGTCAACGTTGTCCAAGCAATTTCACAGCACCATTTAGACAACGCGGTAGTACCACCACGGTCGTTATTTTTAAATAACTACTACCTGTTTTGTTTTATTAATTTTGACTTTTTAGTAGGTTGTATTATTGTTTTAAAGTCGGTTCAATTTTTTTTATCTTTTTATTAACAAGAGATAAAACAGTCTCAACGAAACAAAAAAACGAAACGAGACAGAATAGACGCAAGACGACAATCTCTTGTCGCGGTGCCGTTTACTTGATGCCCTAATAAAAAGTATTTACATTTTTTTAACCGCCTACTTGTTTTTAATGTAAATACAGGTATATAAGTACACATATTTATTGCCTCATTTCTATTGTTTTACAGTTAAAAAATAGTAAGATAATCTTATCATTATTATCTTCTGTTTACGAATAATTCAGTTCTGAAGTACACAGTCATTTTCTATTATCCAGGGTAAAGGTAGTTGGTCGGTAACATCATGTATGTAGATTTTTCGTGATTAGAAAAACGTATAGTAAGTGTGTACGTGACTTAATAGTGGTATTTTAAATTTTGTTGTGATTTGTTTTTAGTTTGTTAAAGAGATACCATAATACATATAAAGAGGTAAGTCGCATATTTTATTATATTTTTTTCAGTGCTGTTTTCTTAATCTTCAACGTGAAGCTAAAGTACTCCATTCTAGTACACTACATAAAGTGTTAAAAAAATAACTTTTTTAACACTTTGAAGCCTTTTTTCACACTTTGAATTAGTGTTTTGTTTCAAAGCCTACTACAATAAACTCCAAAAATCAATATATGTGATATAACAGTAAACGCGACTGAACCAAAGGGTCAAGTTACCTTTGATTTCGTCATTAATTCTTTTAGTTTATGTGTCACTAGTTTTAGTATATATAATAATTATTAAAAATTAATAGTAATAATAAATGTGGATGACTAAAAATTGGAAAGAAATTCATACTGTTTTAGCATTACTTTTACAAAAAGTAAGTGCATACAATTTTCTAAAATTAAATAATAAATGCATAGTTATGAAGAGGATAATTGTCTTTTAAAAAATAAAGAGGCTATGATTTTTGTTGCAATATAATTGCTGTGTTGCAAAAATAAAAATAAATAAGTTTAGATAAATACAACATATATAAAATGGTATTTTGGAAAATTTCTATACGGTTGTGGAAAAAATATAGTATGTAACACATGCATATAGCGTCTTTTTTACTCATGGGATTGTCGCACTTGCCTGACGGCTCGTGCTATCAAACTTCCCATTCGGTAAAAGAATTACTTTATGTACTTGTTTCATAAATTACTATTTTTAAGGATTATATACGATTTTATTAAAGACCCTATAAATTTTATAATTTTAATTTCAGTTACAATTATATTTTAATAAATTTTAAACAATGTTTAATAAATTTATCCGCAAACTGTGATAATATGTAGACTTTTATGTAGATTAGTTACACATGGACTAAAAAAGTCTTTTGGTTTTGTTGTTGTTGCCTATATTGTTACATTGCATACATTTATGTTAAAATTAATTTTAGTAGGCACTAAAACAAAACACCAATTTAAAGTGTAAAACAACTTTGTTTTAAACACGTTATTTTTTCATTTAAAGTATCATGCTATACATCTTTGAAAAGCTTATAAAAAGGCCTTTAAAAAATGTTATAGCCAACTAGGTTTTTAATTTAAATAATGCAATTTTACGTTCTTAGTTCATAAATGGACTTCTACATTTAATATCGGATTAAACCTTCCTATGAAAAAGATAATTATCTACAAGTGTCCCATTTACACTTTTTTTCTATTTCGAATATTAACTGAGTTACAGAAAAAAAAAAACAAAAATTTAAAAATAAAAGTTTTTTTCCTAAATATCTAGTAAGCCATGATTTTTTGTACAAAACAAGTAATTTAAACTAAGCTTTAAAAACTACCACTCTTTCTTCATTTAACCATTTCTGTAAATGCGGCCATTTATGATATCTCTGTATTAAACATTTATAAAAACTCTTTCTGCATTATTCTTAATAATCAGTTAAGATTTTGCCTAAATTGCTTGAATTTTTACAAAGAAAAACAGGTTTTTTTCGGTATGATATGATAAGGGCGACAAATACATGTACATTTTCAAGAGTTGCTTGAGGGTATTTTGCGCAATTTTCTTTTAAGTAAATCTAAATTATACCAATTCGTGATATTAAGGAGCTACTTTTTAAAGCAATAATATCGGCTGTAGTCAATTTTCCCATTTTTTAGATACGCTACTTCGTTATATTGTCGATGATTTTTTAATATTAAATCTTAAAGATCTAATTATTAGATGACCATCAATTTATTTTCTTTTATCAAAAGAAAATTATGTAGATTTTTATTTATTATTTTGTTTTAGTGAATTCCCTAAGCTATTAAAAAGTATTAAAAAATATATTTGCATATTTTTGCTATTTTGTAGCAAAACTAATGTAGAAGCTAATTGTAGCTAGAATTACAAATTTTTGCAAATCTTCTAAAAGGGTATCGTTTTTACTCTGACTGTTTTAAAGCTTGGGGTTCGGTTTATTTTTTTAATTAATTATAAATGTTTTTGCCATCCAAGATCCTGATGATTTAAAGGTAATTAGTTCTACTCGTTAAATATAAACATTTTAATATTTAAATAAAAATTTTTAGTTTACCAAACAAAGTTTTAATTTTACTAAATTAAAACTAACTCTTTGAGATTAATGATAATGTATAAATATTTGGCTAATATAATTCTTACTTTTAAAAATCACGTCTTCTTAATGACCTCCATCAACTTTAACACATTTTTTAATAATAGTTAAAAAGTGTTTTATTACACGGCGTAGCAAATCTTCGTTTATTCCTTCAACTTCTTTACAAATTTTGACTTGGAGTTCCTGAAGTTAAGTCTTATATTGAAAAATGTGCTGAAGTTGGTGGACGTCATTTATTTTTAAAAGTTAAAATTAAATAAGCCAAATATTTATAAGGTATTATAAATTTCAAAAAGTTAGCACTAATTTAGTATAATAATAAGTTTGTTTGGTAAACTAAAAAAATTTAACTCAAATATTAAAATGGGTAGTCTATTATGGGGTACCCTGTATATTAAGTAGCGGCAGTCTAGTTCTAAATTTACATTTCCTTAAATTTTTTGTTTTTTGTCCTACAAAATCATTAAAAGCATTTGTTTATTTAGTAAGTTGTATAGTTTTGAATCAGTTATCAAATTCTTATTATCTCTTAAGATATAAATACAGGGTAAGACAAAAAGTATGATATTGTTAAACAAAACGTAAGTTATATTAGCAATATAAAGATCGTCTAAAAAAAATTATCTATAGCTATTAGTTTTGGATATATTAATTTTGTTCAACAGTCCAATAAGATTATTGAAATGTGCGACGTTAATTTTTTACTCAATTTGATAATTACCATTTGCCATTCACAAGTTATTTTTAAGCTGTTAACGGGTGGTGAGTGTGAAATGGTATTTACGGGAAATAATTACTAGGGTAGTGATACTATGCATAACTTTATGGAATACCTTATCTTTATGATAATGATTAAAAACAGCATTTTTGTATTGTTCGTAGAAAAAAAGGGTTTTTCGAAGCAGTATATATATATATAGCAGTATATATATATATATATATATATATATATATATATATATATATATATATATATATATATATATATATATATTAAAATTTTTACTGTACATGTCTTAAGTTTAAATTTTTGATTGTTTTGTGTTAGGTGTACATATTTATGTTTTTAATAAAAACTGACATAACTGACATAATCGGACTAATTTCCTTTCAAAATGAATTCACTGAAGAAGGCATAATGCCGAAACGTTAAAAAAATAGTATTTGTCAGTTTTGACGTTTATTTCTGTTGCTGTAACAACTTATTACATTTTTTAACGGGATATTGCGTGCGCAAAGTTTAACTTAAATAAGTATATATATTTAATTTATTAAATGCTTGATTGCGTCTATTTAAAGCATATTTTATTAATCAAATGTTTCTTTGATCATGTGTATCTTATGTCATCATAAGGGTTTTCCCGGATACTTAAGATACTACAAAAACAAAGTGGATTATTAAAAAAAAAAAATAAATTTTGAAACTAATTTTTTTTCAATTCATTGCTATTGCTTATCCAGTGACCAAAAATTGATATAATAAAAACCTTAAACCCTTTTAACGTAAACAAATAACTGAAAAATTAATTAATAAAAAAATTAGAAAGTAAATTTATACGAGCCAGGTAAATAAAATTAAGCGAATGCTTTTACTATAAAATTGTCTTTATATTTTGCTTATACAAATTTGTATCTTTTATTTCTTTTTTTTCAAGTAAAATCATTTGCTATGCTCTATTTACCTGATTTATTGTCTAAACAATAAAATGTTCACTGGGGCACTGGAATGGAGTTTGACCTATAATGCTTAAACACTGCACCATTTAGTTGTGTCATCAACAAGTTTTAGAAGCACAATAAAAATACAAAAAAGTGTGTGCATCGTTTTGTATTGTTGTGTTTAATTTGTCGAAATTTGTTCTGAACAAAGAGAACTTGACACAAACTTAAATTCTTTTCTCGCTTGGTTAAAAAAAGAAAGACATTTTCGCATTGTATAATAACAGAAGATAAAAACTAGTTTTATTTAAAAAAATTAAATCTAACAAATTATGGATAGACCCAGAATTTGTATCAACCACTGATTTGGATCGTTGCCAATGAGTTATAACTTGCGTAAAATAAAAGTAAGTCAACTTGGCCAAAAAAAAAATGGCTTTGTGCGCTTCGCACCAGTCATCATCCGTCGTCACCCTTCGTCACCGATGATAGAAGCGCGTGCGCCAAAAGTCTGACGGGCAAAATTTATCAAAGTTTTTTCCCGTTCGAAGCACGGGCATATATATATATATATATATATATATATATATATATATATATATATATATATATATATATATATATATATAAGAACAGTTAACAAGCAGGCACTCCGCTCGGAAGTTCTACTCCATGCAATTTACAGGACTTCAATTACCAAAAAAAACCTAATAAATGGTTTGCGGCTAAAGGAGTAAATTTTACTGGCAGATTTTAAGTTTCCCCAAAAGATAAAACAACTGAATGAAAAGTAATGAAGCATTGTAGTGTTTTTTCTCCCTAAATCCACAATTTCTTTTTGTACACCAATGTTTATTGAGAATTTGTAAAAGTGATTATTATTTAGTTATTTAAAGCTTATATAACTATGTTATTGGTTCCTTATCAAAAATTAAAACACATATAGATTTTTTGTTTAATAAAAAAATATATTTTAATAAATCTCAAACAACCGTAGCAAAAGTATATTGTAGGATTAACACGAAATGTGACTCATTTCCCACAAGTATAAGCACTAGCCGTAGGCAAGTGTTGTTAGTCATGCCAGGGGGACATAAGTATTTTATGCGAGTTGCATACTAAACTGTTTCTGCGACTATTGATATATCACTAAAAACATTTAAAAAAACATAAATTTAATGTTTCCGATTTGTGACAGATTTGTTTGTCAGTCATAATGACCCTGATTAAATAATCATATATAAACAAGGTTGTCGAAAACATATACAAATTATTGTATTTATGCACCTTCAAAGCACCTTATGACGGCTGTGGGTAATGGATGTTGGAAATGAGCATGGGTAAAAATCACATTATTATTGTATACACTTTTTAACAGTTGTGCACCTTCACAACCTCCGCCGAAAAAACTTTGTGACTCAAACTTCCTAGAAAATGACTTAAAATTTTATTTTCATTTATCGAAAAATACATTTTACTTAAAAGGAATTTTTTATAGAAACACTTATAAATCGAATAAGTTATAATCGAGATTAAATATAAATTAAAATGCATTTAAAAAGCTTATCACATAATAGAATATAGTGGCTTTATCTTTTAAAGTAAATAAACATGTCAATGAAAAATATATTTTTTAAATAATATTTTAAACTTACCAATTGTAAGTCTAAAGCTTAACTAATAATTAAGACGTTCCCGATAGAGCTGCAATACCCTTTTGTAAGATAAACTTATAGCGTTTCATGTAACCATTTATAAACGGCATCGCTGCTGTTGTCGTTCGTCCAAACCAAGTTTTTCACTAAAACTACGCTATTAAAATACCTATACAGGGTGTTCAGAAAAGGCACGGCCAAATTTTAGGAGGTGATTCCTCATTGAAAAATATGAAAAAAGTTTCTATAAACACTGGTCCGAAAATGCATAGTTTCCAAGATACAGGGTGTTAAACTTTTTAAAAAATATTTCTTTTGTAATTATCTTGAACACCCTGAAACCGATTTTCTCGAAATTTTTCAGTGTTATTTCTAGTAATAAGGGCCAAAGTTAAGCATAATTAAATTAAAATTATTAAGTCCAGTGGCGTCTCACGGGACATCTTATCGAAAAAAATTGTAAAAAAATGTACGTCACTGACTTTTTGTAACTTTTTTATTTTTTTAGAATAAGCAACTGAAAATAAAAATTTTTATCTCTTGAAATTTTTTTGTATCTTGGTTCGTTTTCGAGAAAAAAATAAAAACCACTTTATTGCATGTTTCGGGGACGGAATTTTTGAATTTTGACGATTTACTGAGCAAAAACTGCTAAAGATTGAGCAAAATTAATTTAACTTTCCTATCTTAACTTTTTAAGGACTATCTAAAGATATTAAAAAGTGAAGGTCAACTGAAGATTAAAGAAGGTGAATGTTGAACCTAAATGTTGGACACCCTGTATCTTAGAAACTATGCATTTTCGGACCCATGTTTATAGGAACTTTTTTCATATTTTTCAATGAGGAATCACCTCCTAAAATTTGGCCGTGTATTTTTCGAACACCCTGTATATACTAAAGTTTAAAATCTTTAAAGCATATTCAACAAAATGATATACTACCATTTTCAATCGATTGCAGAAAAATAAGTTTTAGTATGTTATTAACACATACCTCTAAAAAGAACTTTCAGTTCTGTGGTTATTAACCACGCAAAATTTAAATAAAAACTAACCACATTATTAATTTATACATTTTTTAACAGACAACATTTACCTAATATTAACAATGAATACACGTTCAGCCAAACAAACACGTAAACAGGCAATGCGTAGAAAGGAGACGGTCTAACATGAATGCCAGCATGTAAAACCATCGGATACGTTCACTAATTGTGCTCGCTTTATTGTTGTTTTACTGGCCTATGCAGGATCATCCAAATTAAGTGTTCGTCATTGGTAACTTCGTAATTATTCAAAATACGAAATAATTTAAATGAGCAAACTGGTAACATGTTTTACGTCATTCAAGAATAAATATTAGAAAAACCAATTGACATCTGGTTTTTCATTTATACAACAAAATAACCCGTTTTTTTTTTAAATAGAACATCCTGTTTATTTTATCACCATTAAAAATATTTTTTAAAAGCCTTTAAAATAGTCTATGTGATGTATCCAATTTTTCATAGTTTTGAAAATATGGCCATCCTCAGGAGTTTAGTAGTAAACTAGATTTTTATATAAAACTCTCCGTATATCATTAAAAAGGTATTTTAAAAACTTCAAAAAAATACTGCATTTGAAATGTCCATTTTTTATAGTTTTGAAAATTCCAATCTAAAAATAGATATGTCGCCATTTTATTTCTGACGCTTTTAGAGCTGTGATATATTAAAAATTTAACATAGCTTTTTGGATTTAAATGACCATATTTTCAAAACTATAAAAGATAGACATATCAGTTGTGGTATTTTCCCAAAGCTATTTAAAGTATCTAATATATTGTAATGCAATATACAGGGTGTTTTATTTTTAAAATGCCAGTTTACTATCAACTTCCTGAAGATACCTATTTTTTGAAACATATTGACTTTTAAAAAAATTATAAGATTTTTCTAATGGTGATGAAATATACAGGGTGGCCGATTTATAAAAGGTCATTTTGCCGTATAACTTAATATCCCGATTGTAAATTGTTTTTTCTAATCTTTAGTCTTAAAGAGCGTAAAAAGTACTACTATTTTGCCAATTTAAACTATTTCATATTTTAAATAATAACGCAGTTGCCAATAACGGATACTTAATTTGGATGATCTTGTATACCTATCAATTTAGCTGAAGGTGTATGCTGATTTAACAGACTGACAACTATTCACTTTACGACATAAACACAAAGGGTAATAAAGTTAATGTCGAATATACATATGTGATGAGTCACAAAAATTAAAGAAGATTATTTTTCTCATTATAAAATAGACTTATCAGACATTACCATTTTTAAAATAAATTTTGTTTAGATAATTGAATAAATCACCAGTACTGTTTAACAGCGAATACATTTTTTATTCATACTAATTTTAAGAATGAAATAAGGTCAGAGTTAATTATAAATAAAATTACTTGTTGTTGGCTTTTAATAAATATTTTTGGGAAATAATAATAATATAATTATTATTATAGCCGTATACCACTCGACCTACCAATTGAAGTTGATTAAACTATTCAAATATTTTTGCATAAATGTGTTTAGCAAATAGTTTAATGGACGATAATAAAAAAATTCGCTTTTCGGCTTTGTGTTTTAATTATAATATTTCACATTAAACTATTTTTGAAGAAAATTCATGCTCAAAATATGTTGGATAGTTTAATCGATAAAATTTATAGGTCTTGGTGATATCATATCGGCTTTCAACGAATCTACCAGACAAGCCATAACTCCAAAAGTATTAGACATATTAAAATGAGACTTGGTACAGGTAAATGGTAAAGGAAAACAAGAGTTTTACCATATTTCTCGGTTTTCAGTTACTTCCGAAAATGGCTCCAATATTGAAATTTTGAATTGAAAACTTTGTATAATTTACATTTTTAGATTCCTGAAATCATTCTAAATATGAATTTACCATTTGTAATAGCTATTTACGTTACTAGACCGGAAAATGGTATTTTACGGGTCGACGAAAAACATTTACAGGGCGAGCCGTAGGCGAGTCCTGTAGTTTTGAGGAGACCCGTAAAAATTATTTCCGGTCGAGTATCGTACATAATTTTTTTAATTGACCGGAAAAAAACTGTGTAAATTTTTAGTGTTATATTTAAACGACAATAAGGCAAGGCTGCTTCAATTATTTCATCTGGATTTTCCATGTCTGACTCCATTTTGGCAAAATGATGCTTTCTTTACTTTACAATATCTTTAACTGTCAAATAGTAACAATTGAACTCTGACAATTTTTGTCATGGCTAACAGGATTTTTGATATCAGGGACCGGAAAGTAAATGAGAGACCGGAAAGTAAACTAGGGACCGGAAAGTAAATTAGTCCTGTAAAATAGCATTTTCCGCTTAAAAATTGAGTGGAAAATTCAATTTTCCGGTCAATTAAAAAAAAGTTTATACGCCTACCTGACTTTTTCAGAGTCATTGATAATATTGCATCTAGGGGCATGATCCTTTACTTATGTCCTTATTTTTTATTCGATCGCAAATAAATTGGTATCATTACATTCGTCAAGAAATTCTTCTTTCAAAAGTGCTGGTCTAGAAGGGGTTCCCATTTGAAAAATAATAGTTAGGTGCGAAAATATCAATGGGCCAACTTGTTTTATTTTTGTTTTTTATACTAGTCACTAAAACTTTGCGATTATATTCTTTTGACATTACCTGGGGTCCTTAGATTGATTTGCGCCCAAGCATGGCCGCCAGTGGCGTTGCGTGAGCAAAATCAATCGTAGGCGAAATTGTATCCGCGGGGCCCCTTTTGTTAACAATGATCGTGGCAAAAATAAAAAAGGTCCTTACCTTCTTTACCCCTATTAAACACATTCTTTTCGTCTTTTCGATGCTATTTCACACATAATGCAATTATGCGAAGCCCCTTTCATGACAGATTACAGTCCACATCCTTTCATTTCCTTCATGTTATATCCGTATGTCACATCCATAACTCCAAAAGTATTAGACATATTAAAATGAGACTTGGTACAGGTAAATGGTAAAGGAAAACAAGAGTTTTACCATATTTCTCGGTTTTCAGTTACTTCCGAAAATGGCTCCAATATTGAAATTTTGAATTGAAAACTTTGTATAATTTACATTTTTAGATTCCTGAAATCATTCTAAATATGAATTTAACATTTTTAAAAGTTTATACGCCTACTTGATTTTTTCAGAGCCATTGATAATATTGCATCTAGGGGCATAATCCTTTACTTATGTCCTTATTTTTTATTCGATCGCAAATAAATTGGTATCATTACATTCGTCAAGAAATTCTTCTTTCAAAAGTGCTGGTCTAGAAGGGGTTGCCATTTGAAAAATAATAGTTAGGTGCGAAAATATCAATGGGCCAACTTGTTTTATTTTTGTTTTTTATACTAGTCACTAAAACTTTGCGTTTATATTCTTTTGACATTACCTGGGGTCCTTAGATTAATTTGCGCCCAAGCATGGCCGCCAGTGGCGTTGCGTGAGCAAAATCAGTCGTGGGCGAAATTGTATCCGCGGGGCCCCTTTTGTGAACAATGATCGTGGCAAAAATTAAAAAAGGTCCTTACCTTCTTTACCCCCTTTAAACACATTATTTTTGTCTTTTCGATGCTATTTCACACATAATACAATTATGCAAGGCCCCTTTCATAACAGATTACAGTCCACACCCTTTCATTTCCTTCATTTCTATGTTATATCCGTATGTCACATTTCATACCTTCACCATGTCGAGAGGCCCCTCCAGGCGCGACGCCGTAGGCGACCGCCTACTCCTATCTACGCTACTGATGGCCGCCGAGACGCAATATTAAAAATGACACACAAACTTTTTAAAATGTCACATTCTGATTATAGTCCCAGAGCTAGTGACCTCTTCGAGTAACGTTGGGCTTCTAAGGCTAGAAATTTGTATAGTGATGAGTCAGAGCATGCAAAGTACGACAATCATCACCTGGCAAGCATCAGCCTTGCACATCATTACCCTGTATATTTTTGAAAGTATAAAAAAATTAAAAAAACAAACTTGAAGCTGTAAGCTTAAAATTTTCTAGGATTTAGTTCATTCACAGTAAGGTTTGAAAAAAAACTGACAGGCGTTTTTGATGAGCACAAGTACCTGCCAGGCAAACTGAACCGAAATATTTTGTCAATTTTTTTCCAACTTTACTATGAATAAACTGAATCCTAGAAAAGTTTAGGCCTACAGCTCAAAGTTGTTTTTTATTTTTTTAACTTTCAAAAATATACAGGGTAATGATGTGCAGAGCTGATGCTTGCCAGGTGATGACTGTCGTACTTAGCATGCTATGACTCATTACTATACAAATTTCTAGCCTTACAGGCCCAAAAATACTCGAAGGGTTCACTAGCCCTCCTACTATTAAGAATAGACTCCAAAAACAAAAATTGATAAAATATACAATGCGTTTAATTTAAATTAAAGCAATTTCCAGTTAAACCAAAAGTGGCTGAAAAGCGACAAATATGCTAAAACTCTCCTCTTTCCATACCAATTATCTATACCAAGCCTTATTATGATATCTTATAAATTCGTTGACACCCGGTATATGATTAAAATACTTTTTGCTATGAGTTAATCCAGAAACTTCTTTAATGTTGTGTTTTGGTACCTTAGGTTTAACCATATTACTATATGTACCCGTTTATACAGAAAAAAATATTAACAATCAAAACTGTTTTATTTTAATAAAATTCTTAATATTGCAGTTTTTTTAAGTGACAATCAAATAAATTAAATTAAAAAAAAATATTAAATACATTTGTGTTGCTAGGTTTTTACTATAACACATTTGTTTTGGCCTTTAATTTGGTTTAAAAAAAATGATTAGTTATTTTTGAAAACTTATTGTCCAAAGGGTGTTTCCTAAAAGTAGAAAGGTTTATTTATAAACAAATTTTATAAAAATGTATTGTTTTTAAGATATGGGGTAATAATGTAAAAATAATTAAATAACTTGATCTAATTAATTTTATTTTCTAAATTTTTTAAAATTTACAACTACGAGGAATTAAATCTTGCGACAACTTTCTATGTTATATAAATTGTGTAATAAAGTTATATTTTAATAGTAGAAGTGTTTATAGTATGTTGATGTTGAAAGTAAAAGTTTTTAAAACATCGTTTTATTATTTTTAATGTATTTTAATAAAATGTTTTTATTTTTTTACATACTTCTTACTAATTTTTTCTTTATTAGCAAGAATATATTAAAATGTAAATTAACAAATATCTTACCGTCTAAATTTAGAATAATCTTAAAACAAACACAATGAAATTTTTATTGGTAATGTGTTTTATAATTAGGCAAGAAACTGTAAAGCTAACCTAAATTATGTGAGAAAATAAATAATATATCAGGGCAAGAGGTATAATACAAAGTGGGTTAGACTACTTAAGGTTATTATTTAAATAATAAAATCCTTAAATTATATTACTTTAATTTATCAATAAATTGAATATGTATGTATCTATGACGTTCAATAATTTAATTCACTGGGAAAACGATATCTGGCTAATCTATACAAATTACCCGATTTTAAAGGGAATTATGGCATAAATGCAAAAATTTTACTACTAAAATTGTTTTTAAGGTTTTAAGTAGGAAAGAAAACTGCATAAAACGTAACGACAAGATTAATTTAGGGTTTTTAGTTAGAAAATAAAGTCTAAAATATTTATTTTTTAATTTTAAGTAGAAAAATAATATAGTCATACATTACAATAAAGTGTTTAAAATAACCTTTAAAATATGTTTATACACAAATAAGTAATTCTGAAACTCCTCAAATGGGAGGAAATGGACCATGTATGACTAACTTATTTCCTCGATATTTCTGGAATCTTTCTTTATCTCCTCCGATTTTTTTGTCATATTTCATTTAAGTTGTGTTATACTACAATCGGGCGCTGCAGGCTTTGAGTTTTCATATGGGTGCCGGGCCAAATGACAAAAATTTGTAAAGAGCAAAAAAAAGCACCTTCACATTTAATTCGTAATAAAAACTTTCAGAAGAATACGCTAAAGCAGTATTCTATTCTTAAAAATAAAAAGTTAAAGAGCAAAAAAAGGGCCTTATCCACATCAACATAACACTTTTAAGGACAAAAATGTTTATTTCTCATATGGGGGCATTGCACCCATACATTTCACCTCTTTGGGTGCATTGGCCCCGGTGCACCCACGTACTCGTTGCAACTGACTACAAAAAATTCCAAATAATTGTTAAAAAATAATTGTAACACTAACCGTTAATGTAAAAACTTACTATGAGAGAGCGATACTTAAAAACAATCACCAAATCTGAGATCAAGATTTAAAATTTTGTAGAAAATTCCACACCACTGTTTTTTGACCAATCAAATGTGTAGTTTTGGTTGCATTACCATGACAACACAAGTATTTATCAATTTTTTTTCTCCTGCTTAAGGTAGCCTGAAGCGAATTATAGTGGAAATTGTTTTACATAATCATTGAATTTGTTTTAACGTCATATCTGTCATTCACATACATAATTAAAGAAAATGTTATTTTGTGCCAGTTGTAGTATTTCAGGTGAACATAATATAAAATAATGTAAGGTTTTAAGATCCTTAATGACAATTTTATACAACTACAGTTAGTAAAATTATATCATAAGACTGAAGTACTAGACAAAAGTGAAGAGCAAACGAAAGCAAGGTATGAATGAAGAATAAACTCCAAAATTACATATATTTGAAACTACAATTGGTAAAATGGAAAATATTTATTTTATAGTAAAATTTTAAAGCTCGTATCAAAGTTAAAAATAATAATTTAAAAGAATATTATTTAATACCAACTTGGTGTGAAATTTTCTTACCGAATACCACACGTGGTTAAATTATTCCGGGAAATTTTTCTCGGCCACGAATATTTTAAGAAAATTCTCCCTCGCCTATGGCTCGGGATAATATTCAAAATATTCGTGGCCTTGAAAAAGTTTTCGGAAATAAATTTAGCACTAGTGGTATTACAAGTGAAAATTCCACACCACTGTTTTTTGACCAATCAAATGTGTAGTTTTGGTTGCATTACCATGACAACACAAGTATTTATCGAAAAAATTTTCTCCTGCCTGGGGTACCCTGGAGCGAATTATAGTGGAATTTTTTGACATAATCATTGAATTTGTTTTAACGTCATGTCTGTCATTTACATACATAATTAAAACAATGATAAGCTCTTAAATTACATATATTTGTAACTACAATTGGTAAAATGGAAAATATTTATTTTATAGTAAAATTTTAAAGCTCGTGTCAAAGTTACAAATATTAATTTAAAAGAATAATATTTAACACAAACTTGGTGTGAAATTTTCTTACCGAATACCACACGTGCTTAAATTATTCCGGAAAATTTCTTCTCGGCCATGAATATTTTAAGAAAATTCTTGAAAAAATTTCCGGAAATAAATTTAGCACTAGTGGTATTAAAGAGAAAACATACAAAATAGAATCAAAACTGAACTTTTTCACAAACATTAAGGCTATTATTTAGGCAATATTGTTTTTTTTTTCGGGTGTAAGTGTCCTTTAATATTTCATTTATGACGATAAATTCAAACTTGTGAGGATGCGATAAGTAAATTATTGGACAAAAAAAATAAAAAAATTGTACGTTTGGATTAAAATATTTTAAACAAATTTAAACAATAATTTTTCGCAAACAGATATTTGACAAACAGCAAAAAATAAAATAAACTTTCCAGAAAATTGTGGGACAGCGTAAAAGTGAATAATTTAAAGTTTAAATTTTTCTATTACATATACGTTACTATTAAAAAAACATCTAAAATTAAAAAAATACATAAATACTTAAGGACTCCAAATCGGTTAATTTGTAGAGATTTACCCATCTAGGTTTCAGGGGTTGCCAATACAGGGTGTTGTATAACTACGGTACGAAACTTAAGGGGTGATTTCTTATGTATTTTTATGAAAAAAGTTAAATAAAAAAAACCTTGGTATTTTTTAATTATCCTAAAAATGCTTTAACCGATTTGGATAAAATTTGATATATTGGGTCCAGTGGCATCTTAGTAGGCACCACAGCCAATATTTTTGAGAAAAAAGGTACTTTTTTGCAACTTTTTAGTGTCCTGTATTTTCTTTGTATTTCGCTTCGTTTTGGAGATAAAAAATTGAATTCACTTTACGTGATACTAAAAAGTGTCCATAAATAGCATAAAATAAAATCTAAAATTCAAAAATTTACAATTTTGGCCTTAGTTAATAAGAAAAATAACGATTTTTGATAAAATACTCGACTGCTTACTTTTTTATGGCAAATAATTATTTTATTTTTATTTTTGCTTTATTATATTATATTATCTATGGGTACTTTTTAGAAAACTTTTGGGCGGCTTTTATATATTTCTTGAAAACGACGCTAGCTACAAAGAAAGTACAAGAGACTAAAAAGATGAACTGGTAATTGCTGAATCAGAAAATATTATAAATACAACATAAAAAGTCGGGGGCGTACTTTTTTTCTAAATAATATTGGCTGTGGCGAGACGTAACTGGACCTAATAATCCCAATCTAGGTGGAGCTTTACAAGCGTCTTATTACATAAATAAGTGTCCCAAATTGTTTTTAAATTACCTGGAGGGTTCCTAGGATATTCAAGAAAATACCGACATAGCATAGACATAAGAAATTACTCCCTTAAGTTTTGTACCGTAGTTACGAAAACATACTGCACATACATATAACTCTCTTTTATTTACCTAAATAACTTTAAAGATTGCTTTTTTTTTTTAATTGTTAATGCCATTATTAGTTTTACCCGTGTTACAGAAATTTACATTTAAAAACAACAACTTTTATAATACTTTTAATTTTTTTTAATACTTTTTTCTTATATCTCTTTATATCTTATATCTTATCTCTAAGCCTAATAATTTTTAGGATATTAATAGTATAACGCCAGTCCGCCTTAAAAATAGCAAAAAAATATTAAATATCTATTTTAAACAAATCCAAGGTGATAAAATATACGTAGCAAAAAATATTAAAATAAGCCTTAAAATCAAAATTAGGGCTTAAGGTAGTGCTTTTATTTTAATTATTAAAGTTCTTTATTTTCGTAAATTTTCCAGAAAATCACTAATAAGTTTGCCTATTTTACCTTCATTTATTTGTTATCAAGACGATAAAAATTTAACATAAACATAACATAAAAAATTGAATTTCCGAACGCTATTTTCTTACAAATAAAAAATACTTGTTTAAAAATGTGTAAGGTTTCGTTTAAAATAGCAAATTCGATAGCCATACATCTCACTAAAATTTTAAAACCCTACAATACTTTAAGAGAAAATTACAGGACTGCCAGTAATGTTGTGGGCATCCGGCAGAGTTGGGTAAAATACTGAAATCCTGTATGTGAATACAAATCCTGAATATTCTATAATACATTTTTGACCGGACTAATACATCTATATTTACCAACCATCTCTCATCGCCTCTGTTTGTTCTTGAAAACAAAAGTAAACAATCAATATCTTCTATCTATGTTAAAAGAAGAAAGACTATTTAATCAGTAGGCTACAGTAAGTTGTTTTTTGCCACGTTCATGATATACTAGGACAAATTGTGATTGTGCGGGAATTTGTGTTTTGAAGTAGTTCTTTTAGTTGTAACTTGGTTAACTATTTGATAACTAAATTGCTTTTTGTTATTTAATTGTACTTACGCAAAAGAAATGTTTGAGTCTTACTGTATTCTGTATCAATACATCATATTTATTAATTAACTGTCTTTAGGAAAAATTTTTTTTGCTTGTTAAATATTTTTTTTTTAAGAAAAGCAGACAAACAAAATAACCTAAACAATTGGCAACGTTGCGTCGGATAAAAATTTTTGATAAATTATCGCTGAAGTCTAGTATTCTGATAAAAGATATTGCAATTTGCAAAAGATTGCACTTACGCTTAATATAAAATATAGCAGCAATATTTTTAAAGATAATTACCTGTCATGATAGAACAACAATTGGGTTTTCTTGTCTATCAGTACTAATACAAAAATAATATATAAAGATTATTGTTTTAGGCTTATTAAAATGTATTTATTAATCCAGATAAAAAAGCGCACAACGGCAATTTGGTAATGCAGTCATATAGCAATTTTAGGTAAATGGCTTAAGTTTAGGCAAATGACTTTTGCATGGGCAAATTAAAATAATTTCTGTTTAAAAGCCATTTTAGGAAAATGGCATTTACCTGGAGCGCGCGGACAGGTTGGTTAGTCTCTACGGATGTTCGGCGAATTGTTGCAATGTGGACGCGGCTTAAGAATACAGAGTATCTCGTAGGTATGGTACAAAACTTCCAAGGATAATGCCTTATGTTGATTAATGAAAAAAACAAATGATTTTTTGAACATATTTTCGGAGTGGCTTTATTTCTGGGCGTTAAAGTTTAAAAAGAAATCGGTATTTATTCAATATTTTAATAATCCTTAAACCCATTTGCTTGAAATTTAGTACAGCTTTTTGATATAATAGGGTGCATATAAGATCTAAATAGATTAAAATTATTGGGTCCAGTGGCGTATTACTGAGCATCAAAGCCAATAGTATTAAATACTGGATTGAGTTGTCCGTTACTTTGTGATAGTCCATTTTAAATTAAAATGAGACAAATTACTTTGTTTTCTATCACTATATTTATCAACATTGTGACTGCAGTTTCGAAGCTTTGCTACATTTTCAAACTGAATATTCTAAACTACTTAAAACTTGCATATATATATATACACGTACAATTGGTTAACACATTTTTAATAATAGTGCCTATCCTAAATTTTAAAAAACTGTAAATAGTGGGCTGCTCCTCAGGTCGGTCTGGTCATTCAATAAATTTATTGAGGGGTTTTTATTGGCTTTGTAAATTTCAATAGACTCTAAAATGTTAAGTTTTTTACTTTTTCGGTGCGGTATATAAAATTTTAAGATTATCGACACTTGGGAATGAATGACCAGATGTTATAAAGTGGTTGGCAAAGTTTGAATTATTTTTATTTAGTACATATGACGATTTGTGTTCCTTAAACCTAATATTAAAATTTCTTCCTGTTTGCCCTACATATAAACTATTGCATTCTTCACAATTTAAACTATAAACTCAGATTTATTTAATGGTAGTGTTTTTTCCTTAGCATTAAAAAATAACTGAGAAACTTTTTGGGATGGCCTAAAGGCAATTTTTAAATTATTATTTTTTGTTAAGATGTGTGCTATTTTATCTGAAACTGGTCCAAAATATGTTAGGGTATGGTATGTTGGGGTGCTATTGGGTTTTATATATGGGTATATATGATTAAGGGCTAATTGTTTTTGTTTTTTATTAATTAGCGAATTTATGGTACTTAAATCAAAACCGTTATTTTTCGCAATAATTCTTATTGTATTTAATTCTATTTCACGTTTGTGGTTTTCTAAAGGGATGGAAAATGCTCTGTGTATCATTGTTCTATATGCTGCAAGTTTATGTGTTTTGGGTGTGTCGAGTGGTTTGAAATCGTAGTGTCAGTAAATGTAGGTTTTCTATATATATCAAAGGAAAATTGGTTGTTCTTTTTGGAAATCGATATATCAAGGAAATTTATGGTGTTATCGATTTCTTTTTCCATTGTAAACTTTATTTTAGGGTGAAGGCTATTAAGATGATTAAGTGTTAATTGTAAATCTAAATCGCTACCTGTAAAACACACTAGAATATCATCCACGTATCTGAACCAAAACTTTATGTTTTTCGCAAAATCAGTTTTTAAAAAATTTTTCTTCCAGATTAGACATAAAGATTTCGGCTAGAAGTGGACTTAACGGTGATCCCATAGCTAGTCTGTCTGTCTGTTTATGGAATGTATTATTGTACATAAAATAATTTTTTTGAATACAAAAATTAAACAATGTAATAATTTCGTTTTTTATGACTGGATTAATATTTTTATAAGTAAGAGTTTCTTCAATGATGGCTAAACAGTCACGATTAGGAACGTTAGGGAACATGTTAACAACGTCAAAGGATACCAGTGTGCAATTATCGGAAATTGTAAAATTTTAAGTTTTTGTTTGAGTTGTACCAGAATTTTTTATTGTATATTGTGTACTGAAATTTGAGATATCTTTATATATGTAATTTAATTTATAAGCTAATTTTACTAAGAGGACTGTTTATATATGAAACAACAGGACGAATTGGGGCATTATTTTTGTGAATTTTTATTAAACCATATAACTTAGGGGAGTGGGGTTCATGTTTAAAATTTTAAATTTGTCATTGTTGGACAATACGCCCTGTATATCCTTTAACGTTGCTTTTAATTTATTCTGTATTTTAGAGGTAGGATCATTTTTAAGGATACAAGGTTTTTCTTTGTCCAGAAAATCATTAATTTTTTGGTTATATTCACCTTTAGATAAAGCTACAATAGAATTTTCTTTGTCTGCTCGGGTAAAAACTAAATCATTGTCTTTTATTTTTGATTGAATTGATTTAATAACTGTGTTTTGTGATAAATTGATTATGGGCTTGTCTGTATTTTTTAAAACTTTTTTAATTTTTTTCTTTGGTAAAATTTGAATTAGGAATATTTTCAAGTGATAACTCTACCTCACATACTAAAGTTTCTAATCTATTTTTGGGATTGATATTGGGGTTATATTTGGGACCATTTTCAAGAAACTAAATTTCACTCTCTGAAAAAGATGTATCCGATAAATTAATAAACCTTTCATGAAATGGGTGCTGTTCTGGGATTTCTGGCTGAGTTGGTTTATGTTTACTACTAATCATATTTTGAAGTTTTTTGTATTGAGTGGTATATTTTTATAAATGATTTCGGATATTATTGTTCGAGTTTTGTCATCTAATAAATCAAATTCAATTGGGTGGAGTTTATATGAAAGTTCAGAATGCAATACCTTAATATGTAGTAGTAGGTTGTCCCTGACACTAAACCATCTTCTTGCTTCTTGTTTGAGCCAATAAATTTGACATTTCTCCACTGTCTTCTTTGCTGAGAGTGTTGTTGACTTGCACTTAATCTGGATGAACTTCGGGATGACTTTATGCTGTAGACACTGTTGGTTGAACCAGGCATTTTGAACTGCTAACCGTTGCTTAAGGCGTAGTTTAAAATATAATGTGGACTGTTCTGCTGTACCTAGCGTTTTTTAAATACTGGATTGAGTTGTCCGTTACTTTAAGATAGTCCATTTTAAATTAAAATGAGACAAATTACTTTGTTTTCTATCACTATATTTATCAACATTGTGACTGCAGTTTCGAAGCTTTGCTACATTTTTTAACATGTTCCCTAACGTTCCTAATCGTGACTGTTTAGCCATCATTGAAGAAACTCTTACTTATAAAAATATTAATCCAGTCATAAAAAACGAAATTATTACATTGTTTAATTTTTGTATTCAAGAAAATTATTTTATGTACAATAATACATTCTATAAACAGACAGACGGACTAGCTATGGGATCACCGTTAAGTCCACTTCTAGCCAGAAATCTTTATGTCTAATCTGGAAGAAAATTTTTTAAAAAACTGATTTTGCGAAAAACATAAAGTTTTGGTTCAGACACGTGGATGATATTCTAGTGTGTTTTACAGGTAGCGATTTAGATTTACAATTAACACTTAATCATCTTAATAGCCTTCACCCTAAAATAAATTTTACAATGGAAAAAGAAATCGATAACACCATAAATTTCCTTGATATATCGATTTCCAAAAAGAACAACCAATTTTCCTTTGATAAATATAGAAAACCTACATTTACTGACACTACGATTTCAAACCACTCGACACACCCCAAAACACATAAACTTGCAGCATATAGAACAATGATACACAGAGCATTTTCCATCCCTTTAGAAAACCACAAACGTGAAATAGAATTAAATACAATAAGAATTATTGCGAAAAATAACGGTTTTGATTTAAGTACCATAAATTCGCTAATTAATAAAAAACAAAAACAATTTGCCCTTAATCATATATACCCATATATAAAACCCAATAGCACCCCAACATACCATACCCTAACATATTTTGGACCAGTTTCAGATAAAATAGCACACATCTTAACAAAAAATAATAATTTAAAAATTGCCTTTAGGCCATCCCAAAAAGTTTCTCAGTTATTTTTAATGCTAAGGAAAAAACACTACCATTAAATAAATCTGGAGTTTATAGTTTAAATTGTGAAGAATGCAATAGTTTATATGTAGGGCAAACAGGAAGAAATTTTAATATTAGGTTTAAGGAACACAAATCGTCATATGTACGAAATAAAAATAATTCAAACTTTGCCAACCACTTTATAACATCTGGTCATTCATTCCCAAGTGTCGATAATCTTAAAATTTTATATACCGCACCGAAAAGTAAAAAACTTAACATTTTAGAGTCTATTGAAATTTACAAAGCCAATAAAAACCCCTCAATAAATTTATTGAATGACCAGACCGACCTGAGGAGCAGCCCACTATTTACAGTTTTTTAAAATTTAGGACAGGCACTATTATTAAAAATGTGTTAACCAATTGTACGTGTATATATATACAAGTTTCAAGTAGTTTAGAATATTCAGTTTGAAAATGTAGCAAAGCTTCGAAACTGCAGTCACAATGTTGATAAATATAGTGATAGAAAACAAAGTAATTTGTCTCATTTTAATCCAATAGTATTAGGCAAAAAGTACGTCATTGACTTTTTTAGCAAGCAAAATACAATTCTTAGTCCTTAGTATTTTTAGGTCTAGGTTCGTTTGAGGAAAATAAAATAAAAGCCACTTTAACTTATTCTAAAAAGTATTCATAGGCAGCATAAAATATTATCCACAAATAGGAAATAAACAATTTTAACTCTAAAGTATCCCTTCTTAAAACATGGTGCCTGCCAAACAGTAAAAACTTATTTGAATTTTTTTATGTAATAAATTTACGAAAAAAATGAATTAGCGGAGTTTAGTTTATCAACTTGCTTCTTTAAAAATAATAATTTTTTGACATTTGGATTAATGCACCATATTGAAGATGTTTACCAGGAATAAAACATATTTTAGGCTAAACAAATAGAATTAATCCTGATAAGCGACCCATTAGTAAAAGCGTGGTAAGCAGAATAAACTTAATACAGTGAGTTTGGGCATATTTATGCTCATTCTGAAAATGCTAGATAAGGGGGCTGTAAAGGAAGTAATTACCCATCTCCCAGGAAGGTTCAAAAATCTTTAAGGGTTATTAGGGTAGTTGTGTTTTTCATAAGTTGGAAGACCTTTTTATTGTTTTAATTTTTTTAATTAGTATTTGCAAAATAAAACATGTTTAAGAAGAAATAAAGTCAGTTATTATGAACCTTTGAAGGTAAAGGCCTTTTGTTTTGCTTTTTAGGGTGTGATTTACCCTTAAGTTTTAGGGGTAAATTGGACCCTCACTAAAACGATTATGTGATATCTTATTTGGAAGACCGTTTAACCTTTATCATATCCGCTTAGTTTAAGCTAGCGTGCTTTTACAGGTAACTAAATATTTTAATTTAAAAAATAAAAATCAAAATTTTGACATGCTGTCATATCAACGGAAACAACAGTAGAGACTTTAAACTTGGCAGTTTTAATCAGAGTCAAGAGACCCTTAAAATAAGGTAATACTCGACCCTTTTCTCTATTTAATATTTTGAGGGCGACTCTAACCTTGCTAGCGAGTTGTATTTGAGGGGGTGAAAGTCGCAAAAAAGGTTTTTCTCTAAAATCAATTTTTTTTCTAAAATGACTTGGAGTGCCCAAAATAAGTTCTGTTTTGCTTTTAAATGGCTCCCCTGTATGGTATTTTATGTAAAGCGCTGAATTTAAATTAGAACTTGACTTTAAAAAAATATTGAAATTCGTAATGTAATAGTATTAATGTTTTCCGGTGTTCAAAAAATACATAACATGTAACAGTAGGCTGCCCGTTATTTTCCAAATCGATTTTCTTTTAGCGATCGCCCCCTAAACCTTTAGTTTATAGCCTAAAAAACATGTCCTATCTAAAAATGCTCTTAAATTCCTGATTTAAACCTTGCCGAAATCATGTTGCTTTTCCCATTTAAATAACATGGGATTTTAGGACTTTTCTCCTTTATTTTTTTTTCTCAGACACAAATAGATGGAAAACATTCTACTCATCGCATATTCTTATGGAAAATTTATTGATCTACAAAAAGTTCTCTTACGAATTTTCGATTAAGTCACTCCTTTAAGAGTTATTTACCGTCAAATCGTTGAGTTAAGATTAAGTTGTGGCCATCTTCGGGAATTTAATAGTAAACCGGCATTTTTAAATAAAACACTCTGTATATTACATCACATTAAATAGATATTTTAAAGAGCTTTAAGAAATACCACATTTGATATGTCTATCTCTTATAGTTTAAAAAATATGGCCATTCAAATCTGAAAATTATGTGTAAATTTCCATTATATCTTCAGCTCTAAGCTATAAGCACTAAGTTTAGTGTCGAAGATAAAATAGACACTATATCTACAATTTTTTAGATTTGGATGGCCATATTTCTAAAACTATAAGAAATAGACAGAGATATCAAATAGGTATTTTATTAAAGCTCTTTAAAATATCTATTTAATGGTGAATTAATATATAGGGTGTTTATTTAAAAATGTCAGTTTACGATTAAATTCCCGAGGATGGCCACAACTCAATCTTAACTCAACGTTTGACGGTAAAAAACTCCTAAAGGAGTAATTTGATCGAAAATTTGTAAAAGAAACTTTTTGTAGAGCGTTAAATTTTTCATCAAAATATACAATAAGTATATTTTTTCATATATTTTTGTCTAGAAGAAAAAAACGTCCAAAAATCTCATGTTATTTAAATGGGAAATGCAACATGATTTTGGCACGGGTTAAATCAAGAATTAAGAGCATTTTTACATTGGATATATATATATATTTTTTTGCTATAAATTAAAAGGTCAGGGGGCGATCACTAAAAAAATTTAATTTGGGAAATAACGGACACCCTACTGTAAGAGTATACATTTTTGCTGCATGCGATTTTTAAAGACCCCCAAAAATAAGTTTTTATTTAATGTGATTATAAAAACTGCAACAGTGGCGTTCTGTTTCAAAAGAAAATATAAAATAATGTTGCTCATTCAACATACACCTTTTTAAACTAAGCACCACTTATTGTCGGTGTAATATAATAAGGGTTTTGCTACAGTTAACAATGTAGGAACATTCTAAAACGTAATTGGCTAAGCTAACCCTTTAAGCCTTTCCGTTTAAACCTCTGTGGTTTGGCGGTTTTTGTGTAATTTTATACTTTCTATTCGCATAAGTGGGTCTAATATTCTATGTTGTTTCACTAATTAAAGTTATTTTTAAACTGAAATATTATTTTCTGCAAAATGTTTTTACTGTTTTAACACATATTTGTTTTATTTAATAGATAGAATTATAGGTTAAAGCTTAAATGATTATTGTGTTAACTATTAACCGTACTTTTCGCAAATATAAAATTATTCTAGAAATAACACAGCCCCACAAAAAAATTAAAGTTTGTACACAAGAATCAGACATATGTATTTCCATGTATTTTTTGACGCTGAATCCGAATCTGAGCTCAGAAATGGCCCTACACTTTTGGAATTGGCCTTAGGGGTCTCTATAGGCCCTGAAATCTAGTTTCCTGGATAAGGAGGGGTCGATGATGAATTCTGAAGCCAAAGCCGGATTTGTGCTCGACAGGTCTACGACTAAATAAAATTATCTGTTTTTGACGTAGCAATCACAACAATGACATTTTTATGTTCTTCTAAATTAAGTACATAAAAAAACAATGTCACGATTGGGACGTCAAAACTGCGATTTTCCGGCTTCTAAGAGGTAATTTTCTCGGCCCCAATATGGGAAATTCAGCTAGCCAAAAACGTTTTGAGCACAGAATGAGTTTCAGGATATAAAAATTCCACTGGTGTAATTGCTAAGTCTATTTTCCGGCCCCTAGGGGTCATTTTACCGATCCCAAACTAAGAATTTCAACAGGCCATAAACTTTTTGCGTAATGTACATGAAAATATCACTGTTGTGATTTATACGTCTGAAACACAATTTTACGATCCCTATTTTTCCGGCCCAAACAGAAAATTTCAGTTAGATATAGACCTGTCGAGCACAAATCCGGCTTTGGCTTCAGAATGCAACATATAACGCAACAATATTCGCATGTTTGGACAGATGCCTGCAATGCGCGCTGGAACGTTTGTCGCGATCCATACAGGTGTCCATTCTTTGCGTCTGATGTGAGTTTCCTGTATTTGTTTGGACGTGTTTAAGTGATGTTGCAAGAAACAATGGAAAACGAGGTTAAAATGAGAAGACGGAAGAAAAAAATTCTTCAACTAATTGAATGTTATAAAGAGAAATAAATTTGTTTTACCTTTTTCTTTATCAAATAGCTGAGTTTTCTACCAGTAATATCATCTTTTCGTTTTCCGGCTTTTTCTACCAAGTATTATTTTAAAATAAAGAAAGATCTTGCACTACAATGACGTTGGTCTACAAGCCCATTTTAGATGCGGATAAGCCTATTTGTAGAGGAGGTTGCAGCAACGACATTTAACACCCTTTGTTGCATTGCCGGTTACGTTGCATTTTGCGTTGCATGTTACATTACATACGTCTGTACGCGTCTTTATGTTCAGTGCCGGATCAAGCGTGAAGCCGTAAAGCGACCGCTTCAGCGCCATGTCGGAGGGGCGTTAATTGAAGGTAAAAAGAAAAAACTTAAATATTTTTTAATTGTTGGGTAGTAATAAACTAAATTATACAAGAGGATGGACGCAATGTGAGGAAAAGTAGCAAAAATGTTAAGGGAATATCTTTTTTGGCCTTTACTTTTTATCCCAATGAAGAATGGGGGCAGGCGCAATATTAAGGTACAAGGGCGCAATTTTTACCTTAATAACTTTTCTTTGCCTTTTAGTATTTTTTTTTAACGAACGCAATTGGGATAAATAAAAAATGAAGACCAAAAAATAAAGATCTATACCTTAACATTTCTGCACCTTTTCTTTACTTTGCATCCCTCCCCTTGTATAATTTCGTTTAAAATATTACCCAACAATTAAAGAACATCTAAGTTTAACTTTCTTTTCACTTTCAATTTGCGCCTCTCCGATATGGCGCCGAAGCGGTCGCTTTACGACTTCACGGTTGGTCCGGCACTGAACTTAAAGACGCGTATAGTCGTGTGTAGTGCAAAAGCCGTGTCCAGACATGCAACAATTCGCCAAACATCGGTCCAAACAGACCAACCTATTTGCGCGCTCCTTTGATGCAAAAAACCGACAGGTTCTAAATCACCCCGGAATTATTCGCCAAGCCTTTGACGTGAATTCCGTCCAGGTCCACGTCAGCGCTATGTGGTGCGCTATTCGGTGCGGCTAATTGTTGCAAGTCCGGACGCAGCATTATATGCAGTGCAACAATGGGTGTTAATGCCGGTGCAGCCCAAGGATATAAACTTTTTAATAAGAAGTGCTTTATTTATTATATTTGTCCGAAAATATAGATTATGTTAGTGACGTTACCTTTTTGCCACAATATTTTTTTCAAAGGACAAAGTAAACAAATACTTGCATAAAACAAGATTAAGTCACCTTAAAAACGATAAAAAAAAATAGTATCTACCCTGTTTACAGGTATAAAATTATAACAGCACTAACCAGTTATTTTAACTAAAAACAGTGAAAATCAAACTTATACAGTGTGTCTACGTAAGGCGTCATATGGGAAACTTTTTATTATTGATTTTAGGAAAAAAGTTATTCCTTATAAAAAGTTCTGCATGGTTCAAAACCTAAAAAGCAACCATCAGATATCACATTGTATTAGTCGTCTACGAGGTTTGACCAAAAATGTAATTTTTGCTTATGGAGTAAAGTACCTGTATTTTTACTAATATCAAAAATTGTTATAAAGAAAAGATGTATGTGATGAATAATACTTTTAAGTATGCAATTAAAAAATATTATTGATTTTTCAATACAAACCTTGTTGATGACTGACAATTTGATATCTGATGATTGTATTTTAGGTTTTGAACCATGCAGAACTTTTATAAGGAATAACTTTTTTCGTAAAATTATTAATTTTTATTAATTAATTAAGTTTTCCATATGACGCCAACTTACGTAGACACACTGTATAAAAGTCCAATGAATAAAAAGCAAAAAATAACACCAAAACCACGAAAAAGCTTCTCAATACGTCTGTAAACAAAGAATTTCATCACAAAATTTAGTGAACATATGGCCAAATGGGATCGAGCGCTCCTAAAAAGTTTATCTCCTTGGTTGCCGCCAGCTCCTCTGCAAATAGGCCTATCCGTATTTAAAACGAACATGTTGACCAACGAGGTTGTAGTGCAAGATCTTTCCTTATTTTAAAATATTGCTAACTTTAAATACTCTGTAAACTTTAAGGGCGGCTTCAATTTTGGAAGATCTCTATATTATTTATCTTTTACTTATAGGACACTGTCCAATTTTTAAATAAGTGTTTTATTGTATAATACCAATTAAAAGATAATAAAACTATAAAACGGTTATATCGTTTAATTTTAATGAGATATGTTGAAGTACTAAATATATAATAATAAATGCCTTAATAAAATTATATTCCTAATTTTTTTTAACTTTCGCACTAATTGATCAAATTTTATTGTCTATTGTTCGATAAAAGCCACGTTTTAAAAGATGAACAATCAATAATTAAAAGCTAAAAATACCAATATAAATGTAATTTTTGTAAAATTCAAGTATGAAAATACTTTACCGTACTGTCTGTTCTATTATTAGAATATGAGCAATAGGTTAGGATGAAAGCGATTTATTTTATCGAAACAGCTGGTCTTTGCTTTAAGGTGTTTAATGTGTTTTAGTTGTTTTTATAGATAGATTCAACAAGTAGCACAGGGGCTAAAAAATTAAACTATTGTTCCAAAGTGAAACCTTTGCTAAAAAAACAATTATTTTAAAATTTCAAAAAAAAGTTAGGTTTTTAATTAACCCCACTTTAAAAAGTTTTAAAAGGATATTATCTTTTTATTTTTTCGTAAATTTTGTCAAATCTTATCGACAAATTCTATATTATCTATATTTAAAAAAAAAAACTAAAGTCTGATGATACTATACCGGGTAGATTTTTTTTTTTTAAAGAAAGCTACTCTGTATATTACTATTAAAAAGATTTGTATAGTTTATGCCAAAGGCTTTAAATGTTTCGTCACATAACGTGTCGTCATATCGAGATTAGGGCTCGTCGTGTAATATGACTTATATTAAAGCAAAATAAAAAAACGACGTTTTAATTTGGACGTTAAAATATTAAATAAAATAATTTATTTATTTTGTGAAATTTCAAACAAATGGGTAATAAAATATTTTTAACTTAGATTAAATACCGCACTCACGAGTAATAGATAGAGTTTACCTTCTTTTGACTATCTTCAAAATAAGAACTTGTTTGGCTTTTGTATATTAATGCTGCGTATTTAATAATAACGACCTATACTGATAGGGCTAACAATTTACAGTAATCTTATAATAAAATCACAAAACCGCACCGAAAATTTAAAACTGTTTTGAACACGCTGCACGAAAAATTTGCGTTTACACAATGTTGTAGGTTAAACACAGATTTACAATAAGGCACTCAAAGTAGGTCTGGATAGTCGGTTAGTGCAAAATATGGATAGTAAACACTTATAATTTTTCTATTTACTTAACTTTTACATAAAAATTGATGAATTATTTGAGACGTCTAAAATATCGAAAAATGATCACGACAGTTGTTGACAGTTCATTAATTACTAAAGATTTTTCTAAGACTACAGTGACGTAAAATTGTCTCCCTTGGTTTAGAGAGTATAAATTAAGTATCTTTCCTGTGTACTTATTTTTCCTTATTTTTTTAATGAAACACCTTGTATCTTTATTTACCATTAAACAAATCTTAAAAAAAACTTAAATAAAATTACATATTAAGTACATCTAACTTTATTAGTTTGGGAAATATGGCCATCCAAATCAGAAATTTAGATAATTTTTAGTACCGCCATTTTGTTATAGGTAAAGATATTGACCCTATATTCTAGGGTTATAAAGTACTTATCAGAGGCTTTAAAATGATATGCCATATGACCCCCTTTACATTTTCTTTTTCCTAAGATGGCGCCCATCCACCATCTTAATTGTTGCAACTATCATTTTTAGGTCAAAAAGTAGTTTATGTCATTCCATAAGTCATACCAAAATTTTGTAAAGAACAATTCATGGAAAAAAAATTAGCAGGAGGGGACTATTTAAGTCCACACTGTATAGTCGTTCCAAGTTCTACACTGTATAGTCATTCCAAATTCTTCACTGTATAGTTAACGTCAAAAGAGTTTACTGTATACATTTAACTCTTCAAAAGTATATTTTTAGCATCAACAAATAATTATTTTGTGTTAAGTTCAAGAGAATTTAAAAAAAGTACTAGAGGTAAATTTGCTTTATGTTGTTTTATGTCATCGAAATAAATAAAAATGTAAGTACCTCCGTTAATTTATAGACTTGATAGCGATAAAAGTAGTTAACTACTTATCTGTTTAAATACATATTTATTAGATTAGATCGTATTATCATAATGTAACTGTTATCCGAATACCTAAACTAGTTTTCGCCATACCAAATATTTATTTTGTTGAACTATAAAATTATATGACAGTGTTATAAACCCAATTTTTAATTAAACAAAATTTTAACATACATACAGGGTGGCCCACCATATTCGACACGGTCTGTAGCTGGATAACCATGTGGTTTTTAAAAAAAGTAAATACTGGAACATATACAGGTCGGATAAGACCACAGTATAAAATTATTTTAGTCTATACAGGGTATCTCAAATAAGTGTGAAGTATTAAAGTTTTATTTTTTTAAATGAAACACCCTATATTTTATGACGGTTTTCGATTCTACTTTAAAAAATAACTCAAGTTTGTTTATAGTACTAAGTGTCTAATTTTATTCATTTTTGTGATATTTGACTTTTTGAAAAATGCAGAGGTAAAATTAAATTGATTTTACTAACACTTTTAACACTTTAAACTTTAAAATGTGTAACAAGATTAGAAAAAGTCTGCCATATCATCACGTAGGTCAAATCAAGATCAAATATTGTACAGGGGCATCAAAAAATAATTACAATTTTTCAGAAAATCAAATAGCCATATCTCTCTTATTTAAAATGGAACACCCTGTATTATTTTACGTTACATGATGACAAATAAAATACTCTTTCAAATTGTGTATAGGTTGCCTATACCTATCTTTTGTGCTTTTTTAGTAAAATCTGTTTTTACAAATTATTAGTCCAAATAATGTTTATTTAAATTAAAGTTGGCTGACATAGCAGCCATTAATATTTTTCTTAAGAAAATAACAACGACCATTTATTGATTACTAGTGTTTAAGTCAGTTTTAAAGAAATTTCAATGATTTTAAATAAGAACCCTTCTACAACAACAAGATGATATAATACTGGTAGGATGTGAAAAAAATGGTTTACTTAATCTAGAGTTAATCCTGAAAAATATTCCAGGACAAACCATCTGATAACCTTAATAGTTGCTCTAAAAAAATTGACAAAGTGATTATGGATAATGGAGGAAACAAGTTATAGATCACAGAATGTCGTCATAACTGACCAGAGGCGTTATTAGGATTGTTTAAAAACACAAGTTTTATCATTACCACATTCAGCTGAAATAGGTGTTATTGAAAGTAGCATTATAAGCAACTAATGATTTTTTTCTGTGAATTTTAAAAATAGTCGCAGATAATACAAAATCTTTTAATTTTGTTCTATTTTCCAACAAATTTACATTTTGCAATAACGGCTTAGTAAATAGGCATAGCTATATCCCAGCCTACTTACATTTAAATAGACATTTGGAATAAAAATATGTTAAAACGGAATTTACTTAAAAGTTTAAAAGATAGGTATAGGCAACCTATACACCATTTGAAAAGAGCATTTGGTTTGTCATCATGTGTTGTAAAAAAATACAGGGTGTTCCATTTAAAATAAGAGAGATATTGCTATTTGACTTTCTAAAAATTGAAATTATTTCTTGATCACCCTGTATAATCTATGATCTCGATATGACCTACGTATAATAAAGGCAGACTTTTCCTAATCTTGTAACAAATTTTAAAGTTTAAGGAGTTTATATTGTTAAAATAAAATTAATTTAATTGCACCCTGCATTTTGAAAAAAAAATCAAATATCACAAAAACGAATAAAATTAGACACTTGGTTCTATTAACAAACTTAAATTATTTTGGTAATTTTCTAGAAACCTTCGGCAACTCCGATTTTAACGAAATTTGGTATACGGGGGTTTTGGGGCGCTGATTACGAATTTTTTGGAGAAAACGTTTCGTTTTTGAGATATTCATCTTCAAAGTTCAAATTTAAACTAAGCTAATTTTACTATGTTCCCCTTCTTTTTGCACACAATTCTTGATTTAAAGCTAAAGTGTCACACAATATTTGATTTTCACCTTTTAAAACCCCGTTTTCTACGTTTTTACATTATTTTTGCATTAAATTGCATAGCTTTTCTTTGATAATGCGGCCACCATACATACATATAGGGCTTCATGGCACACTGGGATTGAAATGATTTAAAGTATAGCTATGCAATTTAATACAAAAATAATGTAAAATACGTAAAAAACGGGGTTTTAAAAGGTGAAAATCAAATATTGTGTTCCACTTTAGCTTTAAATTAAGAATTGTGTGAAAAAGAAGGGGAAATATTGTAAAAATAGGATTAGCTTAAATTTCAAGTCTGATGATAAATATCTTAAAGACGAAACGTTTCCGCCAAAAAATTCTTCCAGAATCGTGATCAGCGCCCCAAAAAACCCCGTATACCAAATTTCGTCAAAATCGGAGTTGCCGCAGGTTTCTAGAAAATTACCTTATTTTTTCATGTAGAATCTAAAACCGTCACAAAATATAGGGTGTTCCATTTAAAAAATATAACTTTGATACGTCACAGATTTTTGAGACATCCTGTATAGAGTAAAATAATTTTATACTGTGGCCTTATCCGACCTGTATATGTTTCAGTATTTACTTTTTTAAAAACCCCATGGTTATCCAGCTTCAGACCGTGTCGAATATGGTGGGCCACCCTGTATTCAATATTCGTAAGAGAGAAAATATTGCCGGCAAAATATTTCGATTGTATGAAGGTTGTTGCCTTGGCAATTTCATGAATGACATTTTCAATAATAACACGAGAAGAAGGCGAGTAGTATTAAATAAATGTCATGAACGAAATTACCAAAAAGTAACAAACTGGAATAAAACATAAGAAATATTTTGCCTAAAAATTCTTCTCGAATGATATTCGTCGACAAGACTATTTTACGAGAAAAACAAGCCCAACCTCAAACTTTAATTAAAACTGATGAATTATAACATGGTATTATATTAACAAAGTAGGATTATATTTTATTACAATTTATATAAAATGTACAGTTTGTCCATTCTTTCCAATCAAAGCCTGGTTTTGAGTTTGGTTAACATGCAATGATTGAGACGTGGAACTCTATTTCGGAAGTAGATTTTTCAAGCCTATAATTTCGCTTCCTCAAAAACTGAGAAAACTGCTTCCAAATGAATTCTTTTTATTTTTGTGTATTAGGCAAAATATTTTTACATACTGCTTTTTAATCTCTGACTCACACTGGCTTTCAAATCTAGCATTTTCATTTAAAAGATTCATATTTTATTTTTAAAAATAGGTGACCCTTGTCAAACTGACAATATATAGTTTTTCACCTCTTTTACTTTAACCGAAATAAGTTTTGCCGCTGAAATACCATCATGTTGATTTTATCAAGGCAGGTAGAAGTTTTGCCAGTAGAAAACAGGAGGTTGCTATGGCATTTTGCCAGTTTAAAACACTAGTGAAATAGTCAGACAAATACTCGTGTGTATTCTGGATAAATATTTTGTTGTGTTACAGAACAAAAAACTAAAGGGCAGGTTTTACATCAAAAAATTAGGTTATTGTAAACAAATGGGGTCGCACATTTTAAGTTCTCAAGATATAGGGCTTAAAAAAACTAAAAAATTTCGAAAACACTTATTTTAATAAAAATTGCTGGACTGGATAAAAACTGGGGCCCAACTAGGTTTTTAAAATTATTTTATCTAATAACTGAGACATGGGACCCACACCAAATTTATACCAGATGGTATTGATGCTGAGAGTAACACTTTGGTAAAAAAAAATAATTCGGAATTTGCGAAAAAAGTTAGTTTTTTGGTTAGGTTAGTTAAAACTTTTAGAAGCAAATTATCTATTTGCATTGTTTTCGTAAATTTCATCAAATTTAATTGACAATTCTTAAATTTGGCAAAAATATCTGCCTTTTTTTGTAAATAGAGGCATTGCATAGTCCCGCATAAAAAAATTGTGGAGTGAAAAAATTTTAACTAGCTATAAATTTTTGAAAAATATAGATTATTTTAAAAATTTAATATTTGTCAATAAAAGTTGATCAAATTTAGAAATACTAACCAATAGTATTAGGTATATGTTTGGTGTTGGTCCCATCTCCCATTTTTTAGATACAAACAAGAAATAAAGTTCTAGTTGCGCGCCTGAATATAAAACCTATTTAACTATATATTTATTGTTGTTGTTGCATAATTGTTAATAAAAAAAAATAAAAACCTAATTTTTACAAAAAAACTTTCTTGCAAAGATTCTTTTATTTTCTAAATATATGCAAATATATAATTTTTTTCTTTTAAATTATACAAAATACGAAAAGAATAATAAATGGTGTATTTTTAGTTGCTTAATCTAAATACAGCACAAAAATTTTATACACAATTACACAGTAAGGGGCGCACCGTTTTTTGTTAGAATTATTCCTTCAGTTGCCTCTCAAAACTCCACTGCATTTATTATATTTAATTAGGTTAGTAATAAATAACTCCAATAAAGTAATAAAAAACATTGTCAAATTAAAACAAAATTAAGTAAAGGTCATTTAAGATATTACAAAAAAAAACATTTTTTTTACCAGTAGAGTAGAGAACGAGAAATTTATACACCAATCTTTAAATTAACTTTTTTATATTTTTGATGGTAGAATCTGCCCTAAAACAATTCTGCATCACCCCGTATAAAGTGCATTTTAATTAAAACGAGCCACCCTGTATAAGTCTATTATTGGTTAAACTTTAAAAAAACCTAAAACACGTCAACTATTATTTTTAGGCAGATATATTTTCGTGTCAAAATTAAGTGGTCCAGGGTTATACACTTCCACCACCAAACACAACGAAAAGTTTAAATGAGAAAGGAGGTCAAGAAGTACCTTATCTTTAAGAGTTTTAAATTCTCTCTGTGATATTTTTTTATCGATTTAATAGCTTCCTAGAAAATGTACCCTAAATACCTGGTGGCCCTAGCCCCTATAACTTTTTATTTTTTAAAATATTATAATAAAAATTGGTTAGCACTTTAATATGTAATATTTTATGGATTTAGATGTTTTTCGTCAATTTCAGTTTAGTCGGAAACTTACATAACGTTTATATTTTAAATGAGTATACAGGGTGAGTCGGAAGTCTGACAAAGCTCATTTACTCGTAATCCATAAGACTTTTTATTGTTTTTTACGTATATATAGCCAGGCCTAGACTTCACATTTTAAAAATATTTTAATGTTTACAGAGTTGCCCATAAAAGCGTGCCGATACAAAATTATTATTTTTTTAAGGATTTTAATCTTAAAATTGAGGCAATATCGGATTTTTTATTGGAAAAATAGTAAATTCGGAACATTTGTTATAAGGCTACCATTTTTCTATTTTTGAATATTATTAAAGTCGGAATCTAACAAAAATATAAAATACAGGATGTTCCATTAAAAAAAAACATAACCTTATATCGGCACGCTTTTGTGAGTGACCATGTATGCAACAAAATATTTTTAAAATGTGAAGTTTTGGCATGGCTAAATATTCACGAAAAAAAATTACAAAAGTCTTATGGATTACGAGAAAATGAGATTTGCTACCGTGCAAAGGCAAAAGAGTCCATTTGCAAAATTGGTCATTTCATGTTTTTACATTGTTTTAATGTAGAAAAAGACTTTTACATTTTAATACTTAACCGGCATAGTTAGGACGTTGACCAAACAGTCTATTATCCAAATGGATGAAACAGAAAATGACAATTTTCTCAAAAATATATTTTTGCGAATAGACTCTTTTGCCTTTGCACGGTAGTTTGTCACCTGACTAACCCTGTATATTTATTTATTTAAATGGAAAATGTCATTCTAGGTACAATATTACCTGATGTGCTTTTATTAGTTTTTTAAATTTTTAATTTTAAGTGCAGTTAATATGATAAAATTGTAAATTTTCGATTATAGAATAACGAAAAAATAATTGTAATCATCTATTTTGCGGTGACTACATGGTCTAAAATACACCGTTTTATCGCATTTATGGCACTTTTAATGATATATTAAAACCAAATAATATTTAGAGATTAAAAGTTAAAAAGTGGAAAATGAAGTGTCCCTAAATAGGAGAATTTATGCCGTTGCCGGCTAAACCAGAAATAACAAAAAAAACTGAATCCATAAAAAAATAGTGGGGAGCTCACGATGCTAAATAGGGATTTACTTGAGCGTCATAGAGACCTATTGGGTTGCAAAGCTTAGATGATAAGAAGAAAAAAATTATATAATGTATACCTTGTCAATATAAGTATGTCAAAAAAATACTATTATTATTTCGGCTTGTGGAAATCGTTCGGGTCGTTTAGGATTATATATTTTTCGTTATTCCTGAATAACTTTCTTTAAAATAAAAAAATAACCACGCTCGAAAATGTTAAACTGTAATTAACTTACCCTAGCTTAATTTAACGCGCTCGATAATTTCTGATAGATTTTGTTTTTTATGATCGGCCCTCTATACCGGCGCTCACATTTGGTGGAGGTACCAGGTACAAGGTATCCTCCGGTATATTAATCTGTCGCACTGTAGTAAATACCGAAATTCTTGGGCTTCCCTAACATAATGCACATTTAGCTGATATATCCACGTACAAAATTTAATTTTAATATTTTAAAAAATTAAAAAGTGTAAAGGACAAGGCCGTCTGGCATTATAAGTATATTATTTACGACATGACCTTTAAAGACACCCTGTATAGTTACTTAGGTTTTTCCCTAATAAAATTATACAGGGCAATTTAATACTTTACCAATATATAATAAAATAAAGTTTAAAAATTTACATTTTAATCTATAAGAAATCCAGTACATATTTTTTATATTTCAGTAAATAACGTAAACTTCTATCTAAAAAGCTGCTTCGTCAGCTTTATTTTCTTTGGTTACTTCTTTCGTATAATTTATCACTTTGGGTTTAAATCGGCATTTGCGGCTGAATACGTGCTAAATTATTAGGGATATAAAAATTTAAGAACCAATATGAAAATTCATTACAAAAAAAATAGACGCGTATCAAAAAGAATATAAACACTCCAGAAAATGTGTATCATGCACTGCTAAATTATAAAAAACTTTAATAATTTAATAATATTACTTAAAAATAGATCAACGAAATATTTTGCATTTTTTTTTTTTTTGTGAGAAGTGAAAAGAAAACAGAAAAATAAAGTTTTATTAAAAAAAAAATAACTCGTACAAGTAAGAAAAAGAGAGGCAACCCTATCTTCTTTTTGCGTAAAATTTACTTTTTTACTGATTTTTGTTGGGGGTTATTATATGTTATAGATGTTTAATACAAGAAAAAAAATGTTGAATTTTTTTTTGACATTGTCCGTAAAGATATCACGTCAATAATCTGATATTAACAGGGCTTAAGAAGTCTGCAGAATAGATGAACAATAAATATTAATTTAGGGTTTGCAGTTATTTGAACCTGATTTATTTACATCTATATCTACGTTTAACGCTAATTCTTTAAATTTTTGAAAAACCTACGACATGTGTTAACCTTGAATTTTTCCTTTTAACGCTTGTACGCCTTTGTTAATAAACATAACTGTACTCATTTGTTAAAAAAAGAGAAAGCTAATCAGTTAATAAACTAATTGTATCATATTTTTTAAAGAAAAATAAACAGTGTATCAAAAATTTTTGTCGCTTATCGTAGTTTTACCAAAATCTTACAACGGTAACAAGATTTAACAATAATGGAAGTAAAGTGTAATCGATTTGTTAAAAAAATATATATAATTAGACCAACTTTGTAACTCCTGGTGTTGGGGTGATAATAAAATAAATATCTGTTAAATATTGGTTTTTTGTATAAAAGGTATTACGGTTAGAATTATCATATAAGAATACTAGCTATGCTTCCGGCTTCGCTCGGGAGTTGATATGAGACCCAAATAACCGTTGTTCTAAATGAAGTTCAAATACTCGACAACAGATGGCGCCACTACACTTAATTTCCAAGTTGAAGGGTTGGAAGAGTCCGTATATCTTTAAAAATACGCCCTTTAGGGTAGAACGGGAACTTTCTTATTCGAGGGGGATAAAGAACTATTACATTGTATAGTCCCTTTATCGTATCGGGACTCCTTTTCAAGTTTTATCGGCACGCACATTTTATCAACTTAGTTTTATTATATATTGAATTATACGGTATTTCGTTCATTACAAAATAAATTTAATTAATTTTATAGCGTCAACAACACGTGGTTATTATGCTGTTAAAATGTAGCTTATATGACACGTTCGTAGATTTACCATAGCAGCGCCATCTATTGATTACTTACTCAACCCAGTCGAACAGACAAATAATTAGCAATAAATTAAAATTGCGACTATAATTTGAGATTTAAACTATCCTATCTCTCAAGTTGGATCGAACTGCACATGGTGTGAGAATTTTATTATAATCGGTTAAGTGGTTTAGGAGTCCATTGAGGACAAACATTGTGACACGAGATTTATATATATTAAGATTGAATTTGAAAAAGTAGTTTGTACTTTAAAATAAAGATTTATTTTTCAAAGCTTTAAAACATGTAAATAAACACTGTATTATGGCAATTTAAATTTCTTTTTAACTTAACATAACAGTACTAATATAACACTTAATTTTTTTCCAATTTTATAAATAAAGCCGTGGGAAATTGTTTAAGTTAAATATTCTGAAAAGTTATTACAATTTTTTTTTGGTACGTTTTGTATTATTTAAAGGTTTATATTTTATTAACTAGCCTAAGAATGAATTTAAAAAAATAGGGGTTGCCTAAAATTTAACAAACCTTATCAATAGTTCATTTATCGGCAAATCTATTGAAATCGGAAAGAAACGAGACCGGACCTAAAATATTTAAAATTTTGCTTAAATAAATATACAATGTGTTCCAGAACAGGTGTTACAAGAGGACAAATGAACCAAATATTTTTGAATTGTAAAGCGAAATTTGGAAAAAACTAATCGCATGATCCAAAACTAATAAATACAAAATTTCACTGCAATTGGAATTTTACAGGGCGAGTTATAACTAAAAATATGAAAAATGTCCAGAAACTAACTACTTTAATTTTTTAAATAAAACAAAATTGTGTAAATAAATGTTGTAGGGAATTAAATTTTATGTCAACATTTAAAGTTAAAGTATGAGAGTAAAAAAAAGGCAATTATCCATTTTTTACGTTTTGCATTACGACTTAAATAATGCAAGAGGGAGTAAAATTTAATAATTTAAAACATTTTTAAAATTCGTTGCCTTAAGCCAATTATTTCAAAAACTGGTAATGCATAATGTAAAAAAATTGACAATAATATACATATTTTTTTTTTACTTTTATTCTTTAACTTTAAATTTTGAGATAAAATTTAATTCTTTGCAGTATTTACTCTTAAAGTTATGTCCAATTTTTTAAAATTAAGGTATTTTACTCTTGGTCATTTTTATTGTATATTACCAATCAGAGTAAAATTTTGTATTTATTAGTTTTGGACCATGCAACAAGTTTTTTCAAAAGGACGTTTAAAAATCTTAAAATTTTTGGTCCATTTCTCTTTTTGTAACACTTATCCTGGGACACACTGTATTCACGCAGCTCTAAAAACGCTAATTGCAAATAGAAATATACTAAAGTCGCAAATTACTTTCTTAAATAAGTATATTTAACTAAAAAAAAACAAGTTATTAATTATTTTACAACTAAAAGAACTACTTTAAATTACAAATTCTTGCACAAGCACACACCTGACAAAAAAAAACAATTTACATTTTTTAATGCAGCCTAAGGCTCGTGCAGAACATTGCCTTTTTGATTGAGCAAGTAGGTAAAGACAGATACTCAAGATTAGATGAGATGACGGGTGTCTGATAAAAAGGTTTATTTGTCCGGTCAAATATGGCTACGATGTAACATTGGCTAATATTGATTTTTGCCTAATATAATATTTTTTAATTGTAGATGAGCGAGTTTACCAAAAATTGTTCATAAAAATGTTGCCTAATAAAGAAAATATTTTAGACCAAAACCTTTACTACAAGCCTGATATTACAAGCCTGATTATCGGATATTTTTAACCACTGCGGTTATAAAACCATTGTTTACTATCGATCTTGGGTATGCCTATACAAAAATTGTAGTATTGTATTAGTACTCGTTATTTAAGTTAACCATTGGTAAATGGTTTGTAATATAGTGCGTAATAGTTCTAAGGTAATTTTTAAGTTTTAAGTGTTTTGTTTGATAAAAAAACAAAACCAATTAAAAAGAATAGTAACTTTAAAAACTAAAAAAGATTTACAACAAAATACACTGGTGTAAACTGCCCTATTTGAAAACTCCTATACGGGGTGTTACAGAATGCTGTTACAAAAATTAAAGGGCAAATTGTACATTAAACAATATAAAGAAAAGTTTATATAAATATGGGTTATACAGACTGTCCACGGATGGGGTTTACAAAAGGACAAATGGACCAAAAATATTATTTTCCGAGACAAATTTTTTTTCAAACCAATTTGGTTTTGAAAAAGAAATTAAACCATCTTATTGGTTTAACTATGGTTGGTTATACTAAATTTATTATTTTAAAATTTTTAAAATAAAATTACCCAAAAAACACCCATAATTTGCTTTTTAAACACCTGCTTTCTTCAAATTCCTACACAACACAATTTTTCCAGCTGTAAACAAAGCTGATCAAAGCATTATTACTAAATTATGGGGTTTAATAAAATTTTGTTTTAATATTTTTCTTGATTACCAACTTTAATTTAAATAAATTTTCTTAATAACTTTTTGCTTAAAAATGAAAAACAAAAGAAGTGACAACTTGTTTTTCAAGTTTTTAGGACCCCTGTATATAAAATCAACATTTTTTTCGTGAATCATATTTTTTTATAGGCAAAAATTTTTTGAGACATTTTTTTGAAATATATATATTTTTTATTCCATTTGTTCTCTTGTAAATCTCATCCGTGGACAGTCTGTATAATTATTTATAAAATAATCTTTACTCAGAAACTAAACAAGATAAGAAAAAATTTAGAAGCTAAGAAAGCTGTATTTTTACTTGCCTAATCCAAATAAAAAATTAAATTTGCACGTAAGTCAGTGGCGTACATTTTTTTCTGAAATATTCGTTTATGTTTTCCTTGAGACGCCTCTGGACTAAATAAATTAAATCAGGTTGAAGCCAAATTAGTTTTTTATTACAACAAATATCACTGCCAAACTTTATTTAACTTTTTTGTTTTAATATCTTTAGTAGTAGAATTTGCTCTAAAAATGATTTAACAACACTTTGTAACACCCCGTATAAATAACTTTTGGTAAACCAACTACTATTAATTTATGAGTTTTATAAGCTATTAAAATAAATGACATAATTGGGATAGCTCTGTATATTTATTTTAAACTTTTTAAAACTAGTACCCTAATATAACCGAAAAATGTTTGTGGAAAATCTCCCCTGAGGTTATCAAACGGATATTTTAACCATATTTTATGTCACCAATTTCAAAGCTTGATTTACATTTTTACTCCCGAAATCTGCTGCATCATTTTTTTCGAAACCTATCTCTCGCATCATTTATCACTTTAGGTTTAAAAGTGACATCGAGCTTTAGCGGCAAATTCGTACTAAATTAACAGTGATAAAATTTTAAAATCAAAGGAAAAACAGTGGTTAGTTCGTAAATTTGTAATATATATGTATAAATATATATATATATATATATATATATATATATATATATATATATATATATATATATATATATATATATATATATATATATATATTTACGAACTAACCAAAATTTTAAAATTTTATCACTGTTAATTTAGTACGAATTTACCGCTAAAAATAAAACAAAAAAATAGATTATTTAATTTATAATTATGTCACATAACGAATAAACAAAATTAATTTTTCGATCGTAAAAGTTATAGGGGAAAAATACCTGTGAGAAACCTACAGAAACTGAAAATAACAAAAAATTATGAGCACCTTACTAATTTTTTTGTTACGCAACTGTTTTTAATCCTAAAACAAATATATTTTTTAATAAATCGCCATTTTTTAAATGTTTTAATCCGACTGGATTACTTTATAAAAGGACATTAACCCATCTCTTCTCCTAATCATGTGGAAAGTAACCAAATTGAAGAGGGTACATTATTTAATCTATGTTGCAAAAACATACATTTTTACTGCTAAATAAAGTAAACATTATAAATAAATTAATTTTTTCTTACTAAAAAAAACTAAAAATTGTTTTACTAATTAAGGAAGTTTGATTTTTAAGATGAAAATTTAAAATTCAATTAAAAATTGTATACAAAAAATGTAATATTTGATAAATCGATAAAGGACTCAACGACAAGCACAAGTAAATAAAAAATAAAATAAAAATAAACGTTTATGTAAGTATAATACTTATGCGTATACAGTGTGTCCCAGGATAGGAGTTCCAAGAAGACAAATGGACCAAAAATGACTATATTTTAAATCGGTATTTTAAAAAATGCACAATTTTACTTTGATTTCTATTTTACAGGCCAAGAAATAGGTAACTAAAAATACAGGGTTTCCCTTAAAGACATGCTAATATTTAAAAGGGTGATTCTTGCACTTATTAAAATAAAAGAAAAACTTCCTATAGACATAATTTGTCCTAAACGGCTTACTTTTTGAACTTTTAAAGGTTATTTTTTTTTAAACATTGTTTCTTTTTATAAATACTTATATAACAATTCAAATATATTTAAAAAATTTCGAGGACGTCTTCTATGTACCAAAAAACATAAGGGATTAAGGTAATTATTTTTAAGAAAAAAAATGGACGGTACGGCAATGTGTTTTTTCAAAAACAAAATATTTTTTTATTTCTATTTAGTTTAAAACAAATTTGATTTTTTGACTATTTTTTATTGGATATAAGTTTTTTCATTGGTTTCTATTTATTTACGAGAAAACCGTACATCAAATAAAAAAGTGAAAAAAACTAAATTTGTTTTAAACTAAATTTTAAAAAATATATTATACCCTAAACCTCTTATGGACGCCACTGTTAATTTTGTTTTTATTTCTTGTATACCAAAAAATGTCTTCTGGTGAGTAAAGGGCGTCTTTTTTTAATGATTTTAAGGATCAATCCCTTAAATATAATCTTTAAGGAACAACCTGTTTGCTGTTGTTTTTGTATACAGGGTTCTCAAAATCTTGGAAAACAGGATTTTTTTTCAAGAGAAAACTACTTTTTTTTGAAAAATGATATTAGGAAAATTTATTTAGGATAAAGTTTGTAATCGATAAAAATATTAATACAAAATTTTATTAAACTTTATAATTTAAAAAAATGCATTGTTCACACTTGTTTATACCTGAAAAAATGTGTTGTATTTGAATTTCGGGAAGCTGGTGTTTTAAAAGCAAATTTTAAGGGTTTTTATTCTATTTTATTATAAAAAATTAAAATTGTTAAAAATTCCAATAACCTGTTAAAAAAATTATTAAGTAAAGTGTATTATGTATTAACCAAATACTTCGATGATAATTTTAACTAGTCGTACCATTGCATAAAGCATATATCTTATTTTTATTACATTTTAATATTATTATTTTTTAATTATTTTTATTTTGCTCTGTTAAAGGATTTATCTAAGACAATAAAGCAATATATTATTATTAAAAGGTATTTTCTATGCATAAAAACAGTCTATTTGCTATTTTTCCATGTGGTCTTGGAAAAAATAGTTTTCATTCAGTAAGCAAATGATTTAAAGTTGCTACCTATTTAATTTTGTAATATTTTACATACAACTAAAATATTATTTTGACAATTTTTTTTTATTATTTTAAAACCAAGTTGTTGTTGTTGTAATTGTGTCAAAATTTTGGCAAAAATGTTAACATGTATTAATATCCTTTAGATTGTCTTAAATGACTAAATTACGGAAACATTACATTTCATCTTAAACGAAAATGATTTTTTTATTCCAAAAAGACTAAAGTAGGTTTTAGCCGCAAAGGAATAAAATAATTTAATATTATCTTTTTATTTTGTAATTTTTTAATTATTTTAAACCCATTCTAAAAGATTTCACACAAGGATGATCAGATTAAAAGTGTTATGGCTTTTCTAGATATAACCATATTATACGCATAACAATAATACACAACACACCTCTATAATGTTTAAATCGGTTAAATCACTTGTAAACAATACATCCTGTCGTCAAATAGTTTTTAATGCCAAGTGATCCTATTTAACCTAGCGCCACTATATAGTTATATTTACTGTATACAGTGTGTCCAAGATAAGGATATTAAGCATCGCAATCTCAGTACCTATTGGAGATACAGCTTAGGTTAAATTAGAAAAAGTTGTGTTTTAAAAAGCTAATTTACATGCCGTTTAGAAACTTGACAAATTTTCATTGCCTGCTGAGATATTTGGCAAAAACCAAAATTTGACTATATCGATTTTATTTTATTTTTCTGACTCTATTTGAAGAGATATAAAAACTAATAACACTTTTTCATTGGCACTTTTTAGCTACTACATGATGGTATTTTTAGATTTTACTCCCGACGTTTCGTTTTGAAGAAACCATCATCAACTTTATATTTTTATATGGTTCGAAAAAAGTACACCCTGTATCTGATCCCATTTTTTATTACAAATTCAACGATGTATCACATGTCATATTTTAATTTTTAGTTAAAAGAAAAATTGCATATTTTCTATTTTTTTTTATTATTTTTAAATAGGCCTTGCAAACAAATGCTTGGACGTTAATACCTGTTACCGTATTTGTAACATAATTTAATATCATTATAAAATAGTATTTGTCGTTATTTTTAGAGCAATTGTTCTTATTGTTACCGTTGTCTTTATTATTGTTTATTGCTGAATAGTTATTATCTATTGTGTTATTATCGTCGAATATGCCGGGTGGCAATTATAGCCATGAAGAAAAGTTTAACATGCTAACGTGTTACATTTTGTGCCACAAAAATACTGTACAGCGGAAATGTATCTTTATACATATCCAGAAAGAAAACAGCCATGTTATGCCATTTTCCTACAGCTGGCCTGCCAGTTTTATGTCAAAAAAGAAACCTTTAGAAAAAACCCTAAATAATTTTTACAAGCAGTTGTTGAGAACCCTGAGATATCAACTTAGCAAATTAAACAAAATGTAGGAGTAGCCAAATCCACAGCTCATTTTTTTTTTTGCGTAAAAATAGATATCACCCCTATAAATTTAAGATTTGCCAAGGACTTAAACCGGGAGATTTCGAACGCGCCGATATTTTTGCGACTGGTATACATGCGCGTGTAAAGAAAAATTAAATTTCTCTTTTAACAAAATATGGTCCGACGAAAGTATTGTCACTAATCATGGTATCTTCAACCGTCGCAGTACGCATTACTAGGCTCAACAAAATCCGCGTGTTAAGAAAATATCGAAACATCAAGAACGTTTTGGGTTTAATATGTGGTGTGGAATTTAAGGAACTAAAATACCAGGTCCATGTATTTACCATAATTCATTAACTGCAGAAATGATATCTTCAATTATTTTTGCAGCACAAAATGTAGCACGTTACCATGTCAAACTTATATTCATGGCTATAATGGCCATCCTGCATATTCGGCCGTAATAATACAATACGATTTTAGGTATTCACCAATAAACAATAATAGAGACCACAGTAACAATAAGAACATTTGCTCTAAAAACAACAAATCGACAAACAGGGTAATAATGACAAAAACTATTTTATAATGATATTAAATTATGTTACAAATACGGTAGCAGGTATTAACGTCAAAGCATTTGTTTGCAAGGCCTACTTAAAAATAATTTAAAAAAATAGAAAAAATGCAATTTTTTTTAACTAAAAATTAAAATATGACATGTGATACATCGTTGAATTTGTAATAAAAAATGGAATCAGATACGGGGTGTACTTTTTTTCGAGCCATATAAAAAAATAAAGTTGATGATGGTTTCTTGAAAACGAAACGTCAGGTAAAAAATCTAAAAATACCATCATGTTGTAGCTAAAAAGTACCAATGAAAAAGTGTTATTAGTTTTTATATCTCTTCAAATAAAGTCAGAAAAAATAAAATCGATATAGTCAAATTTTGGTTTTTGCCAAATATCTCAGCAGGCCATGAAAATTTGTCAAGTTTTTAAACGGCATTTAAATAGTCTTTTAAAACACAACTTTTTCTAATTTAACCTAAGCTGTATCTCCAATAGTTACTGAGATTCCGATGCTTAGGATCCTTATCTTGGACACACTGTATATCAAAATGAAAGTAAATTAAGATATTGGGATAAAGCTTATTATAATCACTATTAAAAAAAGTTATGATGAGTTGAATGATATTGTTTCTAATTATTTTTCTGCGTGTTAAGTTTTTTTTTTTTTTTTTAATTAAAATTTGTACTATCGTCTTCATGTGTTCTTACATTTGGTATTCAAATATAAATTTTTGTAACAACAATAAATATATTTATTTAACTCAATATGATGGCCACAATGATATTTAAATTGGTTCTTTGGATGTCATTATCATCTTTAAATAAAACAAATACAAATAAATTTACCCTCTTTATTTTTGGATTATTTTGCAAAATGTTTAAAAGTTAGTGACAGCTATTTATTAGAAACTTCAATTACGAAATTTTACATACAAAGTTTGTTTTTCCAATTTTAAATGTGATAAAGGGCCGACATTATTTTAATTGTTTTCCAAAATATTACGACCCATTTTCTTCTTATTTCTTAGGAATATTTTAAGTATGTTAGAGCGCCAAGAGCCATACCTTTTACCAGTTAGTAATAGACATTCAAATCTTCTAAGAACCAAACGATCTCCGAAAACAATGTTTGGTTGGTATACAGGGTGCGTTTTTAAAACTTACAAAGGTTAAAACTTCTTAACAAAGGGAAATAAAAAAATAATACCGTTTCTATAAAGCCCAGGGGAATATAATTGACGTATTTTTCAAAACACCTCTATTAACCCCTTAAGGTGCAATCCGTGCCATTTAAAATCTTAAATGGGAACACCCTTATGTGGCACTTCTGCAGAAAGCTTAAGAAAAATGCTTTTTGTTGGTTTTTAAAAATTGGGGTAAAATAAAATACTACCCTTAAACTTTGGAAAATCGTATTTTATTGTTTATCAAGAAAACCAGAAAATGATAAATTAATAAATTAATAGTAAATTATAATAATGCAATACTACACTCCTCAAAAGAATTATCGCATATGCTCGATTTTTTCATAAGCTTCAATACAAAAATGCTTTCATTTAAATGGCCATATCTCTTTTAAGTATAAAGTTATCAAGACAATTAAAAAAGAAAATGTTATAAAAAGGTGGAGCTATAACTTTATCGTAACAGTTGTTATTTATTGTTATCAATACATCCTACGGGGTGATAAAGTATAAAATAAATAATAATAATAATTTTTAATTGCCCTGTATGATGTGCTGTTGAAAAGAAGTAATCAAATTTGTGATTATAAAATATCAGAAATGAGTAAGGGTATAATTTATTTACAAATGATATTCGTCCCAATTATTGGCATATTATATAGGCCGGTTAAAAATTATTAATTTTTTCAAAAAAAAAAAATTTTCACCCCGTAGGATGTATTGGTAACAGTAAATAACAACGGTTACGATAAAGTTATAGCTCCACCTTTTCTTAACATTTTCTTTTTTAATTGTCTTGACAACTTAAGAATTAAAAGAAATATGACCATTTAAATAAAAGCATTTTTGTATTGAAGCTTATGGAAGAAATCAAACATATGCGATAATTCTTTTGAGGAGTGTAGTAACAAGCTGTACAGACTGTAGAGCTAACACGCCCCATTAAAAGTTCTGGTTCTGTTGCACAAGCGTCCAACAATCAAGGACAGTTGCTGTTGGTGATTTAAACCAACGATGGGGGCGCTGCTAAACGTAAACAAAGTAAAAAAAAACAGGTAGCTTTAATCCCGATACGGATTTCGGGTATTGAAACGGTTTAAAATACTGTTCAAGTTTCAATACAGCCGTGAATTAGGTATTAAGTGTGGTAAAACTCGATTTGTGAGTTTGAGTAGTGCCCTTGATGGTTTAACAGACTTTTCTTAGTGGCGATTAGTGAAGAAAGCGCCATGTAAAACTTAGGAGGAGGAGGATAGAAAAAGAAATCTTAAATTCCAACAATTTTATTATTTACGTCTTCTTATTTTAGATGTTAATGGCTCTTCTGCCAAAATAAACGTTTTAATATAGGTGAAAAGAAAGACTTTGTGATAAAAATGATAGCCAAGCATACAGCTATTTACGTACAAGGCTCAAAAACGCGTGTTAAACATAACGAAGTAAATAAATAATATTATATTTATATCCATTTCAATAGTTAAACATGTCCGATCACCTTTTTCTTAGGTTGTGCCGTTGACCACCAGAGCTCTCATTGATTTTTGAAATCGCCAATAACTTTGTTTTGACACAATTCAGAAACAGAACAAACCAGAACTATTTATGCGGGCTTGTTAGCTTTACAGGGATTACCATTATTTATTTAATAATTGTACATTTTCTGTTATTGTTTATAAATAATAAAATACGATTTTTCTTAAATTTTAAGGCAGTATTTGATTACACCCTAGCTTATTTACGACCAACGAAAATCATTTTTCATTAGATTTCCAGAGAGATGTCACATAAGGGTTATTGCCATTTAAGATTTTTAAGTGACTGGGGTGCAGAAGGGGTTGATAAAAGAACCCCCTTGAGTTTTATAGAAACGGTATTTTTTATTTTATGATATTTTCCCTGGTTTAGAAAATACTGTTATTTTAGTTTTAAAAACGCACCCTGTATTCGGCCTTATTGAGAAGGCTCTTTTTTATTGGTTATTGATAGACAACCGACAAACAAGCCGAATTCCAATTCAGTAATATGTTTTCAATATCCGATGTTGAACAAAAATATTAGATGTCAGAAAACAGAAATCTTATTCTTATTTACAAGTGTCAGAAATGATTATTTCTGTTTTTGGTGATTCATACATTACAAATAAGTACCTTGACCAATACCTAAAATGATTATTGATTTTGTGAAAAGATGGCGGATGTTTTTCTCTTGTTTTTTTCTTGCTTATTTGGGCGTTAGAATATTAAGAACAAACATTAGTAGTTTGTAAGTAAATTTGGGACATTGTAATTTAGGTAAAAAGTAAATACATCCTTCACTTAACAAAAAAAACATCTTTTATTAGGACAAGTTAAGTAAACAATCTAAAGAATTAAGTATTTTTTGAATATGGTCGAATAAGGAGTTCCATCTTGACGTACAAAAAATTAAAATAATTAGGGTCTTATTTTAGTTTTAAAGAATAGATCAAAGTCAAATATTTTTGCTAACCGCATTCGTCTCAGTGGTTCAAACCGTATCGAAAATGACAATATAAATATGAGAATCAAGAAAATGTAGGTTTTTAAACCGTTGCGTCACAGCCCAATAAATTTTTAGGTTATGACTCTGATTTTTATTTTTTATGGTTACGTTAGTTTACATCAAACATAAACATTTTTTACTTGCCATGTAAAAAGTTTACAAGAAATGACCGAAATAACCGTTTTAATGAGTACGATGCATACGCCCGCCCGACATAGATAAGTATATTGTTTTTAAACCATTGTCCGGGATGTATTTAAACACGGTTAAATACGCGACGTACATGACGTCCCTGTTTAGCAAAAACTGGTAAGTTTTTAAAATGTTTTGAACCGTATTAGCAACAAAAAATAGCTTACGATTTTATAAGAATTTAAATTGTCTCCTTTATTGGTTTTTTGATTTGGCTGTGAGGCGTGATATTTATAGAAAACAAAATATGCCGTATTTTGCGCCCTTTAGGACTTTTGATTGACTTGCTGAAAACTATGTTTCTTGAAAATTCAGTACACATATTTTTTTTAACCCGTCTTGTGCGGCGCGGCGTCCTAATGTACACTGGTTAATCAAAAACAACTAAATACGTCTAGCTAATTAATCATTAATAAAAGAATATGTATAGAAATTAAAAAAAAAAAATTAAAAAGATTTAAAGTAGAGCATGATAATCCGTTATTTGAAGGTAATAATAAAAACGCAAAAGAAAAACAGCAGATTTTTCTGAGAAGAATATTTTTGTTTTGGAGGGGATAATTCCCTTTGGGCTACACCCTAAATTCAACGCTGATGGTTACTAATCAATTTTTCGCAAAAATTCAAGAAATAAAAGACTACAAAAGATATTAAAATACAAAATCCCAACCTCTATTTTTTTGTGAAAGACACACAGAAATTATTAAAAAACTAAAAACCCTACATTAGGGCAGTGCTGCCGCTTTTTGTTTCACATTAATATCTAAAACATAACGAAAAACGATTTTCCATATCAATGCAGACCTCAGATTGCGCAAGAAATCCAATGTTAAGTTAATTTAAGAACCAACATTGAAAATTGATCAATACACAAAAACGTCGCGTCTTGAATAAGACCGATTATTAAGAATTTAAAAGAACATTGCTTTATTGCAAAAAATCTACCCAAAAGTGTTAATATCAAATGATTGCTTATTATTTTTGTGATAACCTTGTAATTTTATTAATTTTATAAACACGTAAGATTTTTGATACATACAGGGTGTCCAGTAAGTAAATTAACTAACTTAAAAGGGTATTTCCACAACGGAAAATAAGAAAAAAACTTCGTTTTTGAGTTTCGACTACGAGGTGTCAAAAATATTAAAAAACAACTTTTTTAAACTTTTATACCATATAGGATATATTTAAAAAAAATTAAATGAGAATTACCCCTGAAAGTTTGTCGGTTAAGCTACTGGACACCCTGAATACAGGGTGTTTTTTAACTGCAAGGGATAGTCATAAGCTTATTTTATAAAAAAAGTTCACATAAACATATGCTCAGGACTAAACTCTTAATTTTTAACCGCAATTTGAAAACACCTGTGTACACGAATAAAATCAATTTGCACCGTCGCGTCGCAGATAAAATTTTGAATGATACACTTTTTTACGAATTTTGTTAATGACATCTACATATTTAATTTAGCATGAACGCATTTTAATATGGTTCTCATATCAAACTAGTAACATAAACACCTAAAAGTTAGAATTATATTGTGCGTCATCGTATCGATTTGAGTAAGTAGCATGTAGCTTAAAAGCGTAAATAACTTTTTATAACATGAACTGCTATTCTTTTGTAGCTTACAGTAATAAATCAAAAATATTGTAACAAAAAAACCAATTTATAAAATTATTCCATCGCAAATAACATCAATTGTTTCCCATAGCCTCTTAAGAAGTGCGTTCCGTTTATTTTCTGTTGGCGTGAGGACCTTTTTTGGCAATCAAAAATTATTCATTATTTAATGAATCCGGGTATTTAAGTACAGCGATATTCGAATTTTTTTCCTTTGAATTCAAATCTGGAGTATTCGAATACTATTCAGAGTAGAGTATTTAAGATTTGTATTAGATTATAGTATCATAATTTTCGACCCAAGTCTGTTGTTCGCAGTAGGTTTTTTTAACGGGTAAAAATTAGTAATATATTTCTAGTTTGCTTTTGAACACAACAAGACAAAAGCTATAAATGATATTTTTTTTGCAGTATATAATAGCAGACTTTACTAATTTAATATACCACAACTACCCACTGCACACATTATAAAAAAGGCATAATTAATATTAAGGAATAATAATAATTCTAACCGAAGCACCCCTTTATAAATAATGTCCATATTAAAAATCTTTTCTTAAAAATGTCTTCGATATGTTTGAGACTTTGACGTCATGGGGATAATGTTTTTAGATTTATGTATAAAAAGGCCATTGGTTGACTGTATCTATAGGCTTATAAAATCTAAATACATTTTAAGTAATTTTTACCATGAAATAAACTGCTCAACAAAAAGATCGTACCATTCAATTTTTAGACCCATTTTCAAACTGCTGTAACTTTTTTAAAAATTAACTTATTTGAATATCTAAAACGGAGTTTAAAACCGCGTTTCTTCTACCTTAAGCTGTATTGTATTTAGTTTCAGTAAGGTGAATATTATCATGATGTACAGGGTGATCAATAGAGTGCTGCAAAAAACAAAAAAATCGAGTGTGTCCCATTTCAGTGGTAATTTTTTTTTGTCGTTATAATATGGGTTGTTAGCAAGGTCATATCAATATCTCTAGACGTTTATGCCCGTTTTTGAATTGAGGACCTCTGGCTTGCGATACACCTCTAAACGTCAAATTTTGGTAATCAATTCATTAAAAAGCCATAACTGGAAAATGGATTGACGGATTTCAACGAGTGTATCTTATTCGGAAAGCTCATTTCATGTAGATTTTTTTGTGACCTAAGCACTTTTCGATAGGTTATAATTTTATGAGTATACGGGGCCAACAAATACAAAAACATAGCTAATTTAGACAGCCTAAATATAGGATAAATCATTGAACGCGAAAGGGACCATATGTGTGTGTTCTGTTTAAAAAGGCCAAGTTCAAGTTTGTGTTAGGGTATTTGGTGTTGTACACCATGATATACAGAGTGATCAACAAAGTGCTCCCAAACAATTTAAATGTTTAATTTTGTGCCATTTTGGATAGCAAAATGTTTTACTTATTAGAATAATATTGTTTTTCGATATTCTCAGACGTTGTTGCAAGTCATTTTTATTAAAATCCTAGATAAATGTTAATTAAGGATTTCCCAGTAATCCATTTTACACATGTTTTATACTGAACGTTAAAAAATAAAACATTCTCATTGGATAAAATGTTTTTTTAATCTCACTTGCGTAAAATAACATTCAATAAACAACAACAGATAGAATTAATTATGGTACAAAGAAACAAAAAACATTGAAATTAATAATGGGTGGGTCCCGCGTGAGCCCTCTAACTTCCTCTACCCTTCTTGGCATGCTATTCACTAAGCTTGCAAGGAAGTCCTGGGAAATATCGTTCCATTCCACTCTTATCGCATTTGCCATGTCATCCAAGTTGTCAAAATTATGCTCTCCGTCATTCAATTTTCTTTTAATCCAACTCCATACGTGTTCTATCACATTCATATCCGGCGATCTTGCAGGCCAAATCATTCTTTCGATATTGTTATCCCTTAAGACTTCTTGGACAATTTTGGCTCTATGTGGACGAGCGTTGTCATCCACCAAGACAAAATCGTTTCCAAAATTTTGTGCAAAAGGAATACCAATATCCCTAATACACATGTCTCGATACCTTTCAGCATTCATCGATTCTCCCACCAAAATAACCAAATCTGTTCTCCCATTCAACATCACACCACCCCACACAAGCAGTCCTCCACCTTCAAACGGTACTCTTGCATCCATGTTTTCTTCCAGATATCGTTCATTTCTTGCTCTCCAGACCAACATTCTTCCATCACTTTCATACAAATTAAACCTACATTCATCCGTAAACATGCATCTACTCCATTCTGCTATACCCCAGTTAGCATGATCTGCAGCCCAATGCCTCCTCGCAGCTCTATGAGTAGCCTGCAAAGCAGGGCAGGCAGCACGCCTGCGCGCCTTCAGTCCTCGCTCATGAAGCCGTCTCCTGATAGTTTGTGTGGAGACCCTTACGCCACTTGCTGCTTGGAAACTTCGACAATTTTTGGTTGCATTAAGAGTCCTACAGAGATTGACGTTTCGTATTATTAGACGATCTTGCCTAGCTGTCGTTTTTCTGGCTCGTCCACAGCGAACCTGTTGGCGGTAATTTGGACTACCATAGGCTCGTGCTCTAGCTAGTGTCCGTTTAACAACAGACATTGTGGTGTCCACAGATTCCGCAATGTTCGGTATAGTACGGCCTTGTTGACGTAATCTGCTTAAGATAAAAATTATTAGGCATGTAACTCTTTTAATACATTTCGGTGTCTAAAAACTTACCGCACTATATTTCGTAGTTCATTATCGCTTAGTTTTGCCATTTTTAGCGAGTAAAATTACCTCTAGAGAAGACAAAAATTTTTGTTTGACTTCAAACTGTTTTATGACAATGGCATTGTTCCTATAGAAACGCATCGCTGCTATAGATAAATTCAATGCATCAAGTAAACATTTTTTGGTTTTTGTAGAGGTAATTTGGCTCTTCAAAAATGGCAAAACTAAGCTAAAATCAACTAAAAATATAGTGCGGTAAGTTTTAGACACCGAAATGTACTAAAAGAGTTTCAAGCCTAACAATTTAATCTAAAACATGTTGCGCAAACACTGTACCTAACGTTGCGGTAATTATGGATACAATAATAAATTTGAAAGCACTTTGTTTATTACTCCGTATATCATGGTGTACAATATCAAATACCCTAATTTATGTTTAAAAATGTTTAAAACTTAAGACGTTGTTGGAATTCCTACCATGCAGACCTAATGCCATAATAACGACGCATTTTTGCTCAATAAGTTTACAGGCACTTAAACAGCATAAATCGAATAACGATAGAAATCGTTCCGAGATATTGACACAAACTTCAACTTGGCCATTTTTAAAACAGAACACACACATATGGTCCCTTTCGCGTTCAATAATTTATTCTATATTTAGGCTGTCTAAATTAGCTATGTTTTTGTATTTGTTGGCCCCGTATACTCATAAAATTATAACCTATCGAAAAGTGCTTAGGTCACAAAAAAATCTACATGAAATGAGCTTTCCGAATAAGATACACTCGTTGAAATCCGTCAATCCATTTTCCAGTTATGGCTTTTTAATGAATTGATTACCAAAATTTGACGTTTAGAGGTGTATCGCAAGCCAGAGGTCCTCAATTCAGAAACGGGCATAAACGTCTAGAGATATTGATATGACCTTGCTAACAACCCATATTATAACGACAAAAAAAATTACCACTAAAATGGGACACACTCGATTTTTTGTTTTTTGCAGCACTCTATTGATCACCCTGTACATCATGATAATATTCACCTTACTGAAACTAGATGCAATACAGCTTAAGGTAGAAGAAACGCGGTTTTAAACTCCGTTTTAGATATTCAAATAAGTTAATTTTTAAAAAAGTTACAGCAGTTTGAAAATGGGTCTAAAAATTGAATGGTACGATCTTTTTGTTGAGCAGTTTACTTCGTCCAAAGCTACTTTTTTAAGAAAAAACTGCACTGTAGGCATATCACCAAATCCCATAAGACATTTTGTACCTAAAATTTTATTCTATTGTTTTTTTTTAATCCACTATATCCCTTTGATGTAAAAATTGGCATTTCTTTATTTTCAGTTTACATAATTCTGTATTTTATAATGCCATTATTTCGCTATAAATATTTATAAATATATACGAGTATATCTATGAATGGCAATTTAAAAATGTTTGCCAAATGTTTTTTTTTAAATCAATTCGTTCTGTTAAATTTAATTAACATTCAAAAAATGTAAAAACTAATTTTTAAATTTAACAAATAAAATACTTTTTTACCACTTAACTTAAACTTAAAATAACTCTCCGTAAATAAATTTATTTAAATAATACCATCCAAGTAATGCAATTGTTTGCTTTATTTAACTAAAGTAAGCATAATCTTAAAAAAAATATTGTTTGTAATGAAATATACTGCGTTCTTTTGATTTAACAACCAACAATATGTACCTAGATTTAAATCTCGTTACGTTTTTTTAAGGTTATTTGTTTACTTTAACCACCAAAAGTGTTCAAGTTTATGAGCGCCAGAAGGAGTGCGCTTGTATCCTTGGCATTTTGGCAAAAAATTGACCCATTTCCAACCAATCTGAGTTGTTTTCTAAAGAACTGTAATAGTTAAATCATAAAATAGAAGTTGACACTTTTTAATGGTTAATTTAAACTTTAAGCTTTCGGCAAACTGGGGTCGCGACGTGACAACGGGACATCAGCGCGTCAATGTCATATGAAAACACGTCCGTGACACGCCCGGCCACGACCCCATCGCGCTCGCTGTTTTTAGAAAGCTTAAAAGTTATTGCTAGTATTCAAATGTCGGAAATTGTTAAATTAAATAATAAATGGTTAATTTATCCATTTTCTTAGTGCAAAAAATAAATTGAAAATTAGACAATTCTACAAATATAATTTGTTAACAAAATTTAACATTATTTTTATTCTTTTATTATTTTTCTTTGTATTACAACAACCGTAGATTTATTGGGGTTTAAAATAAAAATGTATTGTTTTATATTTTATTATTTTTCACCCAATAAAAAAAGCCAGTAACAGTAAAATATGAATAATTAACCCTAGGTATCAATAATATATCCGACTACTGATTTTTCTATTAACAATACTAAATAAAATTCTAATATGTTAGTCATTACATCAAACAGTTGTTTTCTGGTTCCGATAACACCACATAATAATTTTATTTATTATTCTTATTTGGTATTTTTATACCTTAATCCAAGAAAAACATTAAAGATTACAATAGATTTTCGATGATACTGACGTTTGTTATCAATAATTTTATGATTGCAAAATATCGCATTGAAAAGTAATTAGTACTTATCAATATAAACTTGTTTTTCGGTAATATTCCTTTTTTCGGTTTATACATATAAATAAAATACTTAGACGTTATCCATTTTTTTTAACAGCCAAGGTTTTTAAAGTTCCAACTCGTCAAAATAAAAATGTTATCGAGCGTTAAGTAAACGAAAGCAAAACGGCAAGGAAAAATGATTAAATTATAATGCAATTTTAGAACTTGTACATACCTTAAAGGCAGCAGTGTCCGAAAAACTTGTAATGTAATTTTAAACTGTTGACATCATTGAAGATATGCTCCATATTAATTAGGCAAATTCATTTATTCAATGGTCTTTTTTGTTGGGTACACGCCAAAATTTTATCTAAAAACAATGGGACCGCTTTGGTCATGGTCCCAGGGTATAGCTAGCTGACGCTGTTCAGCCCTATTGACCCCTATAAAGTGGCCGGTCGCCTTAAACAAAATAAAGAAAAAACCCACCAAAAAAACCCCACTGCACTGGGTATACGCCAAAATTCTATCTTAAAAGAATGGGACCGCTTTGGTCCTGGTCCCAGGGTATAACGAGCAGACGTTTCGGTGGCACGTTAAGCTAAGATTTTAAAATATTTAATATTATTTAATGGTCTTGGGACCGCTTTGATCCTGGTCCCAGAGTATAACGAGCTGACGCTATTTAGCCCTATTGACCCCTATAAAATGACCGGTCGCCTAAAACAAAAAAAAATAAAAAACCCACCAAAAAACTCAAAGAAAAAGGAAATTTTTGGCCAAAAAGCTTTACCCATTAAAAAATTAAGAACCGCGCCACGTGTATATTCGGGTATACACAGTCGAGTTTGTATATTTGCTTCGTGCATACTAAAATAACACCCTTTTAAAGCTTAGTTCATACGCTTGCGAAATGCGATTTGCGATTGCGAAACTTGTTCTCATTGATCAATTTGTAACGACTTTCGAATGTTTCGTTACAAATTGACCAATCAGAACACGATTCGCAAATCGCATTTCGCAATCTTATGAACTAAGCTTAATGCATTTCAAATGAAATTTACGCTCGCGTGGCGTAAAGTAATGTGGAAAATTTAATAGGAGGAAATTTTCGTAGCACAGACTTTTTATTTAATTTTAAATTTTTTACGTCAAAATTGGTATTTTACTGGGGCAATCATTAGTACATTTCTGTGTGGCGTAAAAGACCCATAAATAAAATTTGGCGTTGCGGTCAAAGTGTTAAAACAGGCATCTCCGGGTCTATATTAGTGTTAGCACGAATATCTCATAAATGGCCTTAGGGACTTTTTCGCCACGTACCCTTGGGACACTATCTGCTTTTCTTCCCAGGATCCTTCCGAAATCTGTAAGCAACTGACAGAGTCAATTCTATTGGGCGTTGAAACCTATGTACCTCACACCAAGAAAACCATTAAACCCTCTAATCACAAACCTTGGTTCACTAAAACATATGACAAAGCTAGAATTTTAAAAGTTCAGGCTAACAAGAAGTTTCTACAGGATTCTAGTCCAGAAATCCGACAGGCCAGCATTGAAGCAAGAAACCACTACCACCAAACAATCTCAGAAGCCAAAGACTCCTTTCATAACCGTATAAAAAACAAAGTACTTTCTTGCTTAGATGGCAGCAAATCCTTCTGGTCCTTTACCAAAAACATCAGTAGAAATTTCTGTACTAGTTCTTTTCCACCATTAACTTTGGAAGATGAAATTATTTCTACATCTAAAGGAAAGGCCGAACCATTTGCTAAACAATTTGCTGCCAATTCAACCCTTCATCCACCTGTCAATCATCCAATTCCAAGTTTTCCTCCAGTTCCTCACAAAATGCCCAATATTATTTTTAAGGTAAAACACATTAAGCGTATCTTTTCTTCTCTTAACACCAAGAAATCGTCTGGGCTAGATGGAATACCAGCAATCGTTTTAAAAAAATGTGCTCCTGAACTTGCACCTATTTTAACCAGGCTCTATCGAATTTCTTATTCTCTCGTTCGAATTTTTCCAGATAGCTGGAGAGCTGCACGTGTCCAGCATATTCCCAAGAAAGGATCTAAATCTCTTCCATCCAACTTTTACCCATTTCACTCCTCTCAATGCTTTGTAAAGTAATGGAGAAATCCATTAACTCGCAAATTCTTAGGTATTTGGAAAAACATAAAATTTTACATGACAGGTAATACGGATTTCGTCACAAGAGATCTACAGCATATCTTCTTTCCTTCGTTTCATACAACTGGAACAAGTCCCTTGAGTTTCTAGGTGAGTCCCAGATCGTTGCTCTTGATATATCCAAAGCTTTCGACCAAGTCTGGCATGACGCACTTCTTAATAAACTTCCCTCCTACGGTCTTCTAACTAAACTCTGCTCTTGGCTCTCCATTTATCTTTCTAATCGACGTATATCAGTCATTGTTGATGGCCACTCTTCAAGCTTTTACGAAATTAATGCTGGAGTGCCTCAGGGTTCAGTACTAGCACCAACTTTGTTTCTTCTTCACATCAACGACCTTCTTTCTTCCACAACCAATCCCATTCATAGTTATGCTGACGATAGTACCCTTCACTCCACTTTTCAGGTTCTCAAACCAATCTCTTAACCCGACTTGGAAAGCAAGCGCGGGGCGATGCAGATGTCTCTTTCACAGGATTTCAATTTGATATTGGATTGGGACGCCAAACATCTCGTTCAATTTAATGCATCCAAAACACAATCATGTTCCTTGTCGCGAAAAAAATCATCAAACACTCATCCTTTGCTTATGAGTGGCCAGATTTTGCAGAGCGGGACACATTTAACCTTGTGGGCGTCACATTTGAGAATAACCTTAACTGGCATAAACACATTGTATCTATAGCCACCGCGGCTTCAAAAAGCTTGGATTTCTTTTCCGAGCCAAAAGTATTTTCTCCTTCCAATTTATACACTTTGTATGTGTCCCAAATTCGACCCGCTCTGAAATATTGTTCTCATGTCTGGGGAATGGCATCCCCTACAACCCTCAGCATTCTTGATGCCATTCAAAGAAGGGCTGTTCGTCTTATTAATGATCCTTTACTTACTCAGAGACTTCCCTCTCTTGCCCATCGTCGAGCTGTGGAAGATCTATCGCTCTTCTATAGATACTTTTACGGCTTCTGCTCCGACTAATTATCCAGTATAGTCCCTCCTCTTGCAGCTCCCAACAGAGAAACTCGTGGTGCCGCGCGTATGCATCCCTTTACAGTTCAATTGTACAGGCCCCGAACTTCCCATTTCGTTCGTTCTTTTATCCCTAGAGTTTCTAGACTGTGGAATCTAGTGCCAGCAAAGATCTTTTCTTCTTCCCCAAATCTTCAAGTTTTTAAGTCCCGTGTTAACAAACTTCCTCTTACCCTGCTTAAGACACCCACGGTACGTTAGTATTTAGGCTTTCAGCCTTCGTGGATTGTCCAAAGATTTAAAAATATATATATATTTAGGTAAAAGTATACATCGAATACACTTTATGACCAATCTATATCTAGCTTCTCAAATTTATCGCGATTTTTTGATGCCTTCAACCATCTTATGTGTAAGTGTAGACAAAAAGTCTACATAAATATTTTTAGTTTGGTGTGAGAGATCACTGAGATTGAGAAAAGAACACATTTTTTCAAATAACACTAGCTTTGCGTTATCATTTTAATTTTCAAGTCACGTTTTTAATTGATATTATACCCTGAAAAAAATAGATATCTTGGGCGCAACTGAAGCAATATACAAAACGAAAGTATATTAATGTGTTAACAACAAAATATAAAAACTGTACTAGCTTTAACTTTGTCTTTTTAAAGTTAAAAGACGTTTAAATTGTATTATATTTACGGGATTTCAGTTTATATTTCTTATTATTTAATGCCTTAAAGTCTTAAAAATTTCTAGACAAAATTTTTATGTATAGGTACACAATACCTATACCTAAGCTTTTTTAGCAGCGTTTACTGTTATCTTGTAATATAGAATAAAACAGACCTAAATTGCTATAAAAATAAAATACTAATCTGCACGCCGCAGCTTAACATAATTGTTGAAATAAATAGCAAGGATTTTAAATAATAAGGATAAAATTAATTTAGTTTGGTGACTATTGGAATATAGTCTATAAAATATTACATGGAGTTATTACTAAATAAAAAATGTTTGTTTTTGTCCATGGGACGAACCTATGGAACGCAGCGCTGTGGGTATCGTCCGGATTTAAATTTCATTGTGAGTATTTTTTTCGTTCCGTACCGTCCGTCCGATGCCGACGATTGTGCGCGTACCTTAAATAGAAACAAAGTTCAAGTTTTGTATGCCGTATAATATATGCTGTTTGGAAAGTTTTAAAATTCCTAGTATTTTACCGACTTCCTATGTCTTACCATTTCCAAGAAGCTTCACCTCTACATATACAAGTTATTGCATTTACAACTATTTTTTGTATTTTCATTAATTGTATAATTTTGTTTTTATTAATTGAGATCTAATAGTGTTTTGTGTTTTAAAGATTGTGTGAATATCAATTTTATTTAATAGTCCGGAAATGCATGGTAAAAATAAATTTATAATAGGTTTATTTTGATTTTGTCTTATATTTGAATTTTTAATTTCAAGGAAATAATTATTTATAAAATCAAGAGGATAATTATTTTAAATTATAGGGGATATCTTTTAAATAAACTTTTTCATTGTTTATATTTTGATTAGAACAAATGACTTTAATTTCATTAAACAGACATTTTACAACTTCCTTTTTACCCGTTATTGGGTGATTTAATTAAACATTTAAATATCTATTTGTATGTGTAGGTTTTCTGTAATTTTTTTGTTTTAAAATTATTTAAATCTTTTTTCATTAAATGTCAAGAAAAGGTAGTTGTTTTCTTCTTCTAAAGTAAACTTAATGATAAGTTAAATTTTTATGAAAAATTTTGAGTCTACTAACCAGAACCAACTATTGTCTCTTCTGAACTCATTTTTAAAGTCGGTTAAAAATAAACACTATTCTGTGAATATGACGAAAAGGATTTTATTTTATGAAATATAAGGTTAACATATTATTTAAATGTTAATTAATGATTTTATTATGCCCTAAATAACTTTTTTAAAAACCAAGAAAAAAGATTGGGGAATAATAATATCCTGTCTTACGTGTTATGGATTTAAAAGATTTTAATTTTTAAATGGTATTTATTTAGTCTTTTTCGTTGTTGCTACATTATTTCTAAAAAAAACAAAAAAGATAATTAAAATAGAGAAAAATGCACGTAGCATTATTTCTAATAAAAAATCGTAAAAAGATAAATAAAATGGAGAAAAATGCATAAGTGTTTCGTGTGGTGCAAAGATTCCATTTTTTCAAAAACTAAACAGAATAGGGGTTAAAATCCTAGGTTTTTTTATTGAACGCCAAACAAGAAAAGATAGATACGCTTCGTCATTAAACGGTTGTATAATATATTCATTAAACTTTTTGTCGCCAATACCAAATGAAGAAAATTATTCTTCATAAGACTGCTTAGAGGGTACAAATAAAAACATTCTTCACGAGGAATCCGTTTATTTTTATCGTGTTTTGGTTCAGGATTACTTTTTACAATAAAATTTTGTTATTCTAGATCCTAAAATGGCAAAGAATCGACATCACCATGAATATCTGTCGACTCATATGTATTTCTTAAACTGCACATACCAAAAATTCAGTCTACACTTCGTTCAAAATCTTCATGTAAAAAAAAATCTATGTCACAAGAAAACATTTTTACATTCTTGTAAAAATATAAACTGAACTATGGAAATTTTAAAAATTGTATGTACGTAACAGTAAACTCCACTTATTTATATACAATTTTATTATTATGCAACTCATACTTAATTATTAGTTTTATTTATCAATTTTACTGTCAAGGCTGTTTATTTAACTAAAGTTATGACCAAAGTTATAGACTTTTACAAAGGTTTTTTTGATAGTATTCAATCTCAGCAATAACCAAATTTTTTTTACGTATCCAAATTCTGTATGACTCTGGCAAGTCATCTAGCACGGGTAAGATATATAAACAATTATCCCATATACTTAACTAATACTACTAATACTTAAGTCTGTAACATATTAAAAACTTTTAAATTATTAATTTTACAAAAAAAAACTTAATCTTTAAAAATAGTGTTGCATGGTCCAAAACCCAAAATGCAATAATCAGTTTTAAATTTTAAATTAAATACGAGGTATGTCAAAAATAAAATTTTGCTCATGAGGAAAGTACCCCTATTTTTCCTAATATCGAAAACTGTTATAGAAAAAAGATGTTTAGGATTAAAAATACCTATCAAATTGATTTATTTAATTTTTTTCTGCAATTTTAAAACTTTTTGCTCCTTTGACAGTTTTTAAACTTTCTTCAAATATTACATTTTAAGATAAGTAATGAACAAACTTAAATTTTCACCGCTACCGCTTAAGAAATTTAAAAAGGTGTTTCTTAAAAATTAAAAAGTTTAAATATTTAAATATCGTTTTTAATTCTAAACATCTTTTTTCATATGTATAAAAATGTTCATGTTACATTATTTTTAATAAAAATTAAAAAAAATGCATACATTTCTCGTGTGGCACAGAGATTTGCCATTTTTTTTTTTAAACCTAACAAAATAAAGGAAACAAAAGACAAAAAATCGTATTTTTATTTGCTTCATGTTAACAAAATATTTAACTTGCCCGAAAGTCAATCGCGCACATTTTTCTTTTTGTCAAAACTTTTAATTCTGATATCGCTTAAGACGGCATTTAATAAGTGTAATCAAAGTTGGCTTTATTAGCCTTCTTATACTTAAATTAATACCGTCAATGCATTTTTTAAAGCTTTTTTAACCGCAAACACTTTATATACAAGAAAGAAAATTCTATGTTACGTAAGTAAATCGTCCTAAAAAGCAATAAAACTTATCTGCTTTATCCAATCTCGAATGGTCTTTACACCTTTGAACCCAAGAATCCGAGAAAGGTTGCTTTAACTTTAAGTCGCAATTCAGTTCAAAAATTCTTTTTTCTTTGGCATGGTTTAATGTCTACCATGCATATTATGTAAAAAATTTAGTATGTAGTAGAAAGATTAGTAAATGCCTACAGGATACAGATTATTAAAAAATATCCATGTACAATGGGGATGTTTACAAAAATTTAAAAACCTCATTAAATACAATAAAATCCTTTAGTATGATCTTAAAACAAAATATGCAGTTTGGTAAAATTCTAAACATGCTTTATGCCCAAAATCTTTAGTTAAAGTTGACTTATTCGCTAAACGCTAAATAGCATTATACAAGTATAGAGTTGCCATCCATCCCGATATGTCAGGACTGTCAGCGTTATTAGGTCTTATGTCCCGTTTATAGCAAAAAGTCCTGATATAAGATATGGAACAAACCGGCGAGAGGAATCGACTGACCCATCCCTCCCCCGCTAACTCACCAGAAATCAAGGTGTCCCGACATTGGCTATAGAATTTATGGCAACCATATACAAGTAATAGTCCCTGGACCAGTAATGAAATGTACTTTATGATAAGAACACTTTTTAAACCTTTTCCTTCTGACGAGTCTATCACGAATATTCATACAGCCATATATGAAAGCGGCGCTTTAACCCAACCTGTCAATGTCAAATGTTTCACCTGTCGGATTGGGCGAACTTTCTTTTTTTTGTCAGACAAGTTAACCACAATATTTTACATACAATTTTTGAATCCATGTCATTTCTGACCCAGGAATTATAAAATACCGTATTAGATGAACACGTTTTAAACGTTAAATGAATGATATGTTCAGGGTGTCTTTAAAAGGCCTGTACAAAATGCTACCACAAATTCCTTCGACCAAAATACGACGATCTAACCCAATTGACCTTAGTCGACAAATTGATCGTTTCAAGATACAGGGTGTAAAAATATTTATTTTATTTCAGATATTTTTAAATATTTTACTTATTATTAAACATTTTGCCAAAAAATTCAGTACTAAGAGGTTTTTTAGAGTGGGGACTCGAACCATGCTAGTGTTTTTGTTGTAAAATGTAGAGGAACCCACCTGCAGTCTATTGCTTAGGTTCTGGTTAGTGTCATAACTTTTTTTTGCCTCGATGTAATAAAATTTTAATAAATACTTTTTATTCTTACATATTTTTGCATCAAAAAGGAATACTTTATAAATATTGCTACGAGCCACCGTTTTTGAAATATGAGATATCTTATAAATTATATCAGATTAAACCTTTTATTTTATGCAGAAGTTTGCCATTACGCTTTATCTAGGCCACCTGGTAGGATCCAAAATACTACCACAAATTTTTAGGGCTAAAATATAGCGATCTTTTGCAATTTATTTTAGTCGAAAGGTTGCTGGTTTGGGAGATACAGGGTGTTCAAGTCAAAAAAATAAATGGAAAATTTAACACCTTTTATCCCGCAAATCAGCAACCTTTCGACCAAGATAACTTGCATCAAATCGTTGTATTTTGGCCCAAAAACATGTGGTAGCATTTTTTACAGACCTTTTGGATCCTACCAGGTGGCCTAGATAAAGCGTAAATAAATGAAATGGTAAACTTTTGTATACAATAAAATGTTTAATTTGAATTATCTTAAAAACGAATGCTCGTAGCGATATTATTTATCAAGTGTAACTTTTTGGTGCATAAAAATATGGGAGATTAAAAATACTTTACCAAAATTATAATATATCGAGGCAAAACGAAGTTACGACACTTTAAACCTAAGCAATGGACTGCAGGTGGTTCCCTCTACATTTTACAGCAAAACCATTAGCATATTTCGATACCCACCAGAGGCGCATTTACATATTTGCCGCCCGTAGGCTATTTTATTTTCGCCGCCCTTTTGTTTATCTTTTTCCCTCAAAAATTATCTTAAAGAGTAAAAACAAAAAAAGGTCCTCACATTTTTTCAATTCTACGTACAAAATAAAATTCGAAATCCACAAAATTATTTATAAGTACAAATGTTGCCGCCCCCTAAAAAACGTTTGCCGCCCCCTTAAAAAACGCCGCCATAGGCATCAGCCTTCTCAGCCTTTTGGTAAACACGCCACTGTTCCCCACCCCAAAACCCTTTCCATACTAAATTTTGTAAAAAATGTTTTATAATAAGTAATACATTTTAAAATAACTGAAATAAAATAATAACCTTGACACCCTGTATCTTGTAAACAATCAACTTCTTGACTAAGGTAAATTGAGTTAGATCGTCGTATTTTGGTCCAAGGAATTTGTGGTAGCATTTTGTACAGACATTTTAGAGACACCCTGTTTATCTAAGAAATATTAAGTTTAAATAAATCTTTAAGTACTAATTAGAAATGTTACAAAGGTTTTTTTATTGCGCATCCTGATTTTAAGTAATCAAAAATCAAAGTTAAAATTATAGAAGTTGGTATGATGAAAGTTTACTCAAAATATTATTGAATGTGCACTTTGGTTTTAAAAAGTTAATGTGTTTTTATTTTAATCACTTGTAAATAATCAGGTGTAAGTACTAAGGCACATTAATTTTCTTTCATAAAACCTTATAATAACGAGGTAGATGCAACTTCTTAACCTACCTTTATTTCTGAACTTAGGACAAAAGACAGAGTGGGCCTTAACTGTATAAACAGTTTCAATATCCAAATAAACTTACATTATAAAACTTACACTTATTTTTTGATAATATTTATTCCGGTCCGGGAAAATGTGGCAAATCTCTCGCACACATATGGAATAGATAAAAATAACACGACAAGTTCCTATAAAATTTTTCCGTTTAAGCCCCTCCTGCGGAGATATGATCCCCTAAAGGGGGCAGCTAGAAATCGATTTTTGTGAATAACTTTTATAGCGCTCTGTATAATTTAATAATATTTTAGTACGATGCATACTAGTAAAGACCTCTTAAAATAGTGCCCTTGAAACTTATGTCGCTTCTTTAGTTTGCCAGGGACGGACTAGTTTTCGCACATTATTGATAATATTTTTTTACGCCCTGTATGGTGAAGACAAAAAAATATGTTTTTGGGTAGTTTAAACCTTTTGCTAAAAAAAGGTACTCTTGTTTGACATCGATAAAATGAGCCGTTTTCGACTAAAAAAATTATTTTAACAATAAGAGTTTATTTTTGTTTAATGCATATTTTCAAAAACTTGGCGACAAGTTGCTTGCGGAATGGTGTTTATTTCCGGCACAATGTTTTGTTTAAGCTGGTCTAATGTAGTTGGATTATCTTTATAGGACTTTGTGTAACCTCACACTGCCACTGTATCCATAGATTTGTTGAAAGAAATGTTTTCTGGGGGACTCATGTCACGAAGGGGTGATATTCACTGGAACCTTTGGAGCCCGGATCTTACTCCAAATAATTATTTTCGGTGGGGTTACCTAAAATCAAGGGTCTATAAAGATAATTCAACCACATTAGAAATGTCATAAGTTGAAATTTGTTACTCTAGTTTAGGTTAACTTAACTTTCGTTTGTATAAATACAACTTTAATCTTTTCACTGTACGATTTTTTGATAATAATAAAGCACTAAATTTCAAAATGACAACGTAACGTCACGCTAACTGGTATTTTTATTGTTGTTCATAAATATGAGCATCTAACTAGCAAACGGGTTAACCGAAAAATCTAAAGTTTTTACCATGTAGGTAGATTTGCATGCTCTTCAATAAACTTTAATAGAATTTTTCTCGAAAATAATTAGGAGAGCCAATAATTGACCTCATTAAAAATTACATGTGATTTCCTATGTCCCGCCCGGCGATACATCACCCGGTATAGGGTGTTCCACCAAAAGTATATTTTTGCAAAAATCCAAAACCCCATATTCAATTGTTTTTTTGTTGGCAGCACGTTTATCAGCGGAAAAAATTCTTCTACTTTGCTAAATTAACCGACTTCGTATCTCCAATCAGAAAGAAGTTAGCAACAGTGCCAACTTAAAAATGATCATCCTGTATTTTGTTCGGATAAGTGATAAAACCACATCTGCTGTTTAACAGCGAATACATTTGTCACCAAACTAGTTGTCAAAATTGAAAGAAAATATCAAACTTTATTATTAGTAAATTTTTGGGTTATTGGCTTTTATGTAGGTTTTTCAGAAAATAATCTAGGGGTATATCACTCGGCCAACAAATTTAAATCGATTAAACTACCCATATATTTTTGTAAGATTGGCTTGGCAAATAGTTTCATGGACAATAATTAATAAAAAACCTTCTTCGCGGTCTCGAGTTTTTGATTTTAAAATAAAAAATTTAATTGTAAAACATTGTACGGGAAGTAAACGCCATTTCGCAAGCCACTTGTCACCAAGTTTTTGTGTGAAACTCGAATTCAAAAATGTTAGCAACGTGGGGGATGTCACTTGGGCAACATAATTTTTAAGTCATAAAAATGTCCATTATTTGTTGTTTAAAATAATACAATAAAATATGTGTAAATTATGTAATATTTGCTTTATTAGATATTAAAACTGCTCACACATGTAAAGGCCAACCCAGTATTATTAAAACTTGTTTAGAATTAAAAGGTATGTCAAAGTTTAAAATAAGAATCTTTTGCTTAAAAAAATGAATAAATCGTACTTTTTAAGTTTCGTAATATAGCGCTTGGAATAAACTAAATAAACTGTTGTAAATAATCCCTGCCATTTATTAAAAAAAAAAAAAACGTTGGCCTTCATCGATCTGTATACATACATGGCTGCAAGTTTCATATGGAAGGATAATATATACAGGTTGACCCAAAAATAGGCGACGACCATCAACTTTATTTTTGTCGCCCTTCATTTATGTTAATTAACTTAGTTTTTGAATAACTGTTTAGTTTAGGTAAAGAGCATGGTACATAAATAAAAGTTGAAATTTAATGCAGAATTTAAAATGGTTTAAAAATAGGTGTTTTTTTTTATTGAAACCAAAAATATTCCATCTACAAAAAACTAATTTTATTGACATGGGTAATTTAAAATAAATGATAAAATGTTTAAAAAATAGTTATAAAAAACTGATCCATAATAGCAACAAACAAACAATAGTATTAAACAGTTACTTAACTTCTAAAGGTAATAATTTAAATTAAGCAAAACATTAATTTAGTTTTTATTAAAAAATGTCATTAATGTAGTACTTTGGTTTATTGGTGACACTAATACTAGCTTGGAATTCTCTAAAATATGTAACTAATTTAATTTGGAAGCACTTCCAATCGGTTCTAAAAGGAGCAAATTAATAAATATTAATATTTGTGGCCAAATACAGCAGAAACAAATCAATTTAATATTAAATCTAACGTATCAAAGATTTATAAAGCACTGTTTAAAATTAATACAATTCTCCAATTGAGTGACTAAATTACTCAGTTTACATGACCCCTTTAATGCGAATTAGCCAAATGCGCATGTGTAAACCAAATAATGACCATTTTAAAAGTCATAATTTGCATTACATGAACACTAATATGTACAAAAACAATTTTTGTAATGCGCATTACGATTTTTAAAACGGTTACAGTGCGTTTACACATGCGCTTTATTTAATTAGTTTTTCGCTAATGCACATTAATGCCCTCGTGTACACTTAATAAATAACGCACATTACAAATGCAGCCTTACTTAACAGACTGATAAGATTTTAATTTTTTAATAATAAACTAATTAGGTTTTTATTTTTACTAAAAAGTTTATCACCTAATCGACATCTTTAATTAATAAATAATATATTACTGTCTTTTAACAAAGGGTGGCTGGTTATGTGAAAAATAAAGGAACCGCTAAAAATATTTTATAATACAGAAGCAACAAAGGTTTATAAAAATAAATCTTTTGAAAGTAACTTTTTTGACAACTTAAGCCTTTCCTTTGTGCTGCATCCTGACCCTTCCCCCTTCCCTCCTAAATACGCCTTGTGCGGCTGTAGCGTCTTTATTTTTATTAAAAAGAAAATTCTTTTTTATACAAGAAGATCGTTAAGAAGGGTATAAAAATTGTATATTCCATTTTAAAGATTAAAGGATAATAAAAGTAATTTTAAAATATTTAAAGTCAGTTTTTCGCCCCTCAACCGTGCATAATGTTTGTTCTTGTGTCATAAATAGGTGTTAATATTAAATTGATTAGGTTTGTATTCATGTCCCTCCCTATTATTCATTTAAAGAAAATAAGGTTAAATTTTATAGACGATGCCTAATATTGGAAATAACAATATCTTTTTTATTTTTTTTTATTATCAATTGTGTCTATTTATTATAAAAATTAAGCAAATAAAAAAAAATGTTATAGCTTGTAGATTTGGCGTTTTCCATAATGGTTGCTTTATTATAATTGAGCATACTAGTTCAATGGGTTAAATGTCAAAACTTGTGTTTTTTTTTAATTTTGTAGCCCTCCACTTTCTTTACGTTAGCGTCACTTCCAAATTGTCAGACTATTGGCATATACACTGTTTAGCATATAATTAACTCACCCTATCTTAATCTTACGCGCTCGACCATTTCTGATGAATATATTTTTCGTTTTTAATCGTCCCTGTATACGGGGCTCATATTTGGTGGAGGTACTTAACCCGGTACAAGGTATCCTCCGGTATAATCTGCTACGCTGTAGTAAATCCCGTAATTCCCCTCTTGGGCTCCTCTACCATTTGAGCATATCGTTAAGTCTCTGCTAAATTGCTATTGATTATAATATTATTAGCAAATTGCAGGTGGTTAAGGCGTAAACCGTCAATCAATAATATCGCTTTAATATACATTAAACCATCTAAGGGGGCTTAAAAATAATAATAATATACCTACCTGGTGTTGTGATATTTTTATTTATTGATTGCAAAACTCCCATTAAAGAAATTACTTATTTAAAGTATTTTTTTTCTTTTGTTTCAGAATGCAACGGCCAGATATACCTTTCTCCTTTCTATCAACACAAACATGCAGAAACTGTCAATTGGCTGTCACCTGTGGACCAGTTTACGTTGTTAATGATTTAAGTATATTATGTGGAAGGTGCCGAATGTTAGCTAAAGACTATTATAGGTAAGTTTATTAGTATTACTAAACAAAGATTTGTTACATTGATCGAAGTAATAGTGTTTTGTAGTTTTTTAATGTAAAATAGGTTTTATAGAGTAAATACGAAATAAACTATTATTTATTATACGGTAAAAGCATTATCCCAAAATTAAAAACATCATTTTATTTAATTTTTTCACCACAAAAAACATGTTTATGTTTTTAAATAAAAGAAGCTTAAAGCAAGTTGGCACGTTCATAATTATTTAGTAGCTTTACCACTGGGTTTAACAAATGTTAAAACTTTCAAAATAAAGTTATCCCATAGATTTATTTTAGAAATTTTCACACTTGCAAAACTCAGAGCTAAAGCGGCTGTGTTAACTTTAAAAGGGTACCGACTTTTAAATGTCAACCTCTATGAAAAATATATATGCTTCTTTTCATTAAATTAAATAATTTACACTGTGGGCTATATTAAATTTGCACACCTTTTAATAAATAATAATTTTGTATGTATGTATGTGTGTAAAATTTTGTATGCGCGTTTAGTTTGGATGATAATGCGTGAATAGCTGTGTAACGTCATTTTAAATCCAACATGGGGAGCCCACAAGATAGCGGACTAGTTATTTTAATGCACTTCCACAAGATGGGTAATATTTGAAAGGGCTTGCCATGAGTAACTTAAAAGATAAAAAGACTTTATTCCAAATCCAACATGGGGAACACCCAAGATGGCGGACTAGTTACTTTTAATGCACTTCCACAATATGGGTATCAAAGAAAAGAGCTTGCTTAAAGTAACTGAAAGAAAGTGACCTCTTTCCAAATTCAAGATGGCGAAACCCCCAAGATGACGGACTTTTTAATTGCACTTCTACATTATGGGTATCAAATAAAAGGAATTGTTCAGAGAAACTCGAAAACTAAAGTGACGTCATTCTAAATCCAACATGGCGGAACACCTAAGATGGCGGACTAGTTATTTTTAATGCATTTTTACAATATAGGTATCAAATGAAGGGGCTTGCTGAGAGTACCTTAGAATTAATCTGACATTAGTTTAATATCGCGGATCAAGTTTTTTATACTTGTCTACCATATTAGTATCAAATAAAAGGTGTCCTTAATGCAAAAATCCAATTGTATTGCAGTTAGAGTTGTGGTTAAAATTAACCAGCAAAATACCTTACAACAATGATGCGTTAAATAAGATAAACAGACTTAAAAAACCTGTTTAGCTATTACTAAAAAGTAAAAAACAAATTTAAAGTAAAAACTGTTTTAAAACAAAGCGTTATTACACAATATATATAATATTAAATCTTGTCGCGAGATTTACCCAAGTAGATAATAAAAAAAATTAAATAACTTGATTTGATTGCTTTTAAATTTCTTTATTTTTAAAGTAAGTAAACAAAAATATTTAAATGTTGCGACAAGTTTTTTTTTATCATATAAATTGTGTATATTTGTGTGTCATGATTCAAAGATTACAAAGAGGTAGGATCAACACCAATTCCAAATTGGTTCGCTTTGCGCATGATGTAGCATTGTGACTTTTTTGGCGCGATATGTAAATTTAGGTCCTAAGAAAGCCTGTAATGTTTGTGAATTTTGGTCATTTTTTTAATATAAGGACGAGTATGGAGAAATATCTTTTAAAATAATATTACTGTTAATCTAAGAATATATTATTTGATGTTAACTAGCTTAAAATGGTAATATGAGCATAAACGAAACTTACGTAGTAAACCACTGTTTAAAGCACCTAAAAACAATTTATCTTATATTTAACTAGTTTTAAAGTTACAAAACTGGCAATAAGCAAAGTAAAAAAGCAAACATACTGTTAAAAAACGAAAACAAACGTATGGTTTTAACTTTGTTAACAAACTTAGTCCCAGTACTACGTTAGAGACGATGGTCACGTGATAAACGTCATGCGCAAGATCCTACCTTTTTTATTTGTTGTTTCATGATTGTGTGCTCTATTTTTATAGTAAAAGTTTTAAAGAAAAGGGTTATTTTATTCTTTTTAGTGGATTTAAATAAAAACTTGTTTTAAAAAACTCTTTAACTGTGAATTTATTTATTTGCATCATCTATCTTTTTAATTTCTAAAAGGCTAATAGGTAGATGTGTTCTCCCTCAGGTTTTCCAATTTTGGTCAAACAAATTTAGACTTGACTTACGAGACTTTTTCGACAATGCGTTTTCTTATAGACAAACTATGGAAAATGATTCAGTAAAAACGAATTTGTCAACAATTTGAGGATTTAGGAATTATAATTATTTTTGATAAATGCTGCGCCACAAAAGCATTTCGGTTTTACTAGGAAACTGTGTTTTAGTTGGCTTTAAAAATAAAAAATGTGATTTTACCATGGTTACTAAGTAGGATGCTATCAAAAGTAAAAAAGTAAAGTACATTTTTAAACCGGATTATTATTAGCCCTTTTAAATTAAAAAGATAGGCGCAATAGATAAAAAGTTATTATTAGTTAAAAAGTTTGATTTGGCAAGAGGTGGTGAAAGCAACCCCTAAAATCCTAAATGGGAAGAAGAGTTGAGTAATATCTTGTTTTAAAGACCATTTATATCGTGCACTTTTTTGTCTAATACTTCTCGAAAAATTATAAAAAAAGAGTTAACTTTTTAAGACATCAAAAATTGCAATAACATAATAATTATACAAAAAAATAGTATATGGGTTTTTATTTTGTTCATTACTTTATAGACCGTAATACCCACAGTGACCGCCAGAAATGTTGAACCATATAAAAAACTTTTTTATTTTCGATTTCTAAAAAACTTCATTCTTAAAAAAATCTCTGCATACCCCGAAACTCACAAAACGCCGATCAAAATTTAGATAATACATAGCGTATACGAGGTAGGTGCAAATTAAGAAATATGACACTAAAGAAAACTACTTTTAGTTTTTAACTAAATATTATAAGGAAAACTTGTTCAGAATTAAAAGTTATGTCATATTTTACAATCAGGGACTCCTTATAAAAAATTGAAAAAAAACTTACTTTTTCAATTTACCCAGTATAGAGACTAGATCAAACTAGAATTTTAAAAAATATATTTTAATAATCATCTAAATAAAAAACAAAGATATAATGGTAAATACCAAAATGTGAAGATGTTTTTGTGGGACAAAAATGATGTAAAACATTAATTTTAAAAAGCTTTTAAATATTAGCCTTATTAAACCACAAAAAACAAAAAATTACTTTTGTTTTTTAAAGTGAGCTACATATACTTAAATGTTTTAGGAATAACAAAAAATTTTAAAGGGCAATAAGGGTAATTTAGTGCAGTTAATTTGGTTCGATAAATTCTCTATACGGGGTAAGTTAACAAAGTTAGTTTTTTTTAATTTTCGTAATAGGAGGCTCTGGTTTTAAAATATGCCATTACTATTAATTTTAAACAAGTTTTCCAAATAATATTTTTCTTTAAGTTCAAATATAAAGGTAGTTTTATCTTGTGTCATATTGGTTAATTTGCACCTACCTTGTATACGCTTAGATTTATTTAAATTTTGATCAATGTTCTGTTAGTTCCGGTATATGCAGAGATTTTTATCGAGAATATTTTTTTTGAAAAATAAAAAGAAGTTTTCCATATGGTTCAACCTTTTTGGTGGTGACTGTATTATGAGAATTTTTTGACAATAAACAAACTTTTAAAATACAAATACAATAGTAAAAACCATTTGTTTTTTAATTTTAGAAACTATGCATATGAAGCTCTCGCCTCTATATTTTTTTATCCATGTCAAAACTGGCGCAACCATTGTCCTATGAAACTGAGGTGGAACGAGAGTTTGGAACATGAAAAAGAGTGTAACTACATTGGCTGCTGTACCTTTTTCTTTTCGCATCCTGGAGCATTTTTAAAAGGAAAACGGGACATTCCTCATGATGGTATGTTTAGTAAAAAATGTTAATAAATATACAAATTTTAAAGCACAAATACAGTGCATTTACTTATTCCCCTCCCCTCGCACTTTAGTTTTGAAACGGAATAATTTAAAACTTTTAAACTTTGGAATATAAAATTGATGCATACATTCTATATTTTAGACAGAAATTGACAAATGAAAATTTTAAGATGGCTCCTGGCCGCCATCTAAAAAAAAAAGGTAAATGAAAAGGAGGAGTTTATAACCCTAAGATATAAAGTCAATACCTTTACCAACTAAAACATAGCGGTATATAATACCTAAATTTGTAATTTGGATGGTCGTATTTCCAAAAATAATAAAGTTAGATGTACTAAATGTGGTACTTTTTAAAGCTCCTTTAAAGATTTTTTAATGGTAATACTAACGATAATTTACAGGTTAAAACAAAAGTATATATTTTATTAGTCCACGACCCTGTATATTTATATTACCATTAAAAAGATCCTTTAAAAGGTTTAAAAACTATCACATTAAATACATTTAACTTTATTAGTTTCGGAAATATGGTCATCTAAATCAGGTATTGTGGTATTTTTAAAAGTACCGGCATTTTGTAGTAGGTGAAGGTATTGACTTTTATTTTGGGGTAATATATTACTCGTTATAAGCATTAAAATGATGTGCCACAAAGACCCCCCTTTCATTTATTTTTTGCCAAGATGGAGCCAAGTATCCATATTAAAATTTTCATCTGTCAATTTTACCCTATTTTATATTCTAGAGATTATTTTTTTAAATTGATTAGTTCATAAAATAAAAACAGGGAGGGACATTACAACAACACATTCTACATTATTAAAGGGAAACATTTTTAATAAATTTAACACCCATGCAGAAACTAGGCCACGAAAAAGTTCGACATTATGAGTTGAAAACTAAAATTTTTTAGCACTGGCTGACAAAAGTTATCGTTTTTTGTTATCTTTTTGACGGCACACTGATAACGAGCAAAATTTATGTTTTGCCTTTGATTCTGCACATTATTTTTTATGCTTTTAAATTTAGTAATAGTCTCTGGGCCCGAAATGATATTAACTTCATAATAATAACACTTTTAAAACCTTTTAAAGGGGTTTATTTTGACTAGTGCCATGCCATGGGTCGTTTTTTTCGAGGAAAAATTAGTCAAAAAATTAAATTAAATTTTATTTGATGCAAAAACAATCTCAGTCAGTCAAAACAATTGCGGTTAAAAAAAAATTGACGAAAATTCGAGATGGCAACATGGGTCGCCCCAATCAGCATTTCATTCTGAACATGATTCTGCAAAAAAATTCCATGAGGATCATATTTGATACATTGACGCCCATACGACCTGCTCTATAATTTATGTATATGGTTTTATTTTAGCTCAAGAAGTTTGTGGTAGCATTTTGTACAGAGCTTTTAGAGATACCCTGTTTGTCTATATGGTGGTAATTGTAGAAGATGCCTTTTAGTTGTTTTAAAGAACTTCTTGTAAAAGGTGTATTATGATTTGGTCCTTTATATTGTCACCTCACTTTTCAAATACTTTTGACAAGGAGGTGGTTAAAAATCAGAACAACAGAGAAGTGGCGCATTTATCTGCTGGTTTTGGGAGGGCTTAAGCCCCAGTATATAGAGTATATCTGCCTAAAACCCTTATATAATTTAAATGCCTAATAATGGGTATGCCATTTCTTGGGAGGGGATAAGCCCTCCCTAATGCGCTCCAACAGCAGATAAATACTTTTTATTCTTTTACGCGAAAATTAGGTAACCGACGAAAAAAATCATGCAATAAAAACTTGCTCGCAAGTAAAACGTAGTACTAAAGATTTTTTCTTTGTAAAAGCAGGGACGTACCACTTTTTTTTTAAATATTAGTTTATACCTTGCTTTAATACCACTAAAAAACATTTAAAAAAATGTTGTTTATTACAGAAGGCCTCATAAAGCGTGGAAACTGTGAATCTAATTTCATTAAAAAATATTTTCTTTTATATTTTCACCACCCTTTATCTTAAAAATTAAAACTCTTAAAACATGGGATTCAAACCTTTAAAACTCAGCATGGTATTTTAAAATGGTGTGTATAAAATAATAGAAAATTTACATGCGCATAATTCACTAAATAACATTAAATCAGAAGTAAAATTCTGTAAAAAATTAATTTAAAATTGTATGTATTTGTGCGTGCGTCTGCTTTAGAATTAATTGCGTGCAATTACCATTTTAAATAAACAATTTTAGTATCTGCTAAATTAATAACTTAATTTTATTGCTATTTTAGAAACCCCACTAATGTTGGTATCTGAGGAACTCTTAGATTACATAAAATGTACTTTATGTGAAGGCTATCTCAACTGTTCACCCGTTTATATCCAATCAAACGGACAAAACGTATGTCATAGATGTGTCAATGCGAACGGTCATCCACCCGACTGTAGAAGAAATCATGCCTATGAGAGTTTTAGCCAGATGTTTTTCTTTCCTTGTAATTATAGAAACCGAGGTAAGTTTAGTGACAAAGATAAATTGATATTTTACAAATTTGGCAATATTGTAGGGTCAGTAGGAAATTTGACAGTTCTAGCACTTCCGGTTATACCGGAAGTGAATTTTAACTTTTTATTTTACTTACGACACCCTGTATATAATTATCTTTTTAAAATCTGCGTAAAATTCTAAATATGCCAATCGGTTAAGTTCCGGTCTAGGTTTTATAAAAAACGTAATATAAAAACATTTTTTGTTTGCCGATGCATGACAAAGACTTTTCAGATAGTCGGAAAAAATGCCCCTTCTTTTATGTGTGTCTGTTTTGTGTTGATACTATTTGTCAACGCAGCCATTTTTTAAATTTTCTGATGGCAGAGTAGGCACGGGAGGTATATTTTATTTGCCGTCTTATCCATAAAAAATAATTACTTTTTAACAGCTTATAAATACAGAGTGGTCAAAAATAAACTTAAAAAAGAACAAAAAAACAAATATTTAAATAAAAAATTTTTTTAATAAACGGTAACAAAAACCTACCTGGGTACCTTTATTTTTATTTATTTACTTGAAATAAAATATTTAAAAAAAATTATAAAAGCCATTGGTGAATTATTTGTGTAAGTGCTGCTTGGGAGGCCGTTGGGCCTATTGACTTTAATCAAGTTAAGGCTAAATTAGCCCCTTAATGAACTAAATAGTAATGCTAAATATTATTAAAAAGGGATACTAAAGGTAATAATTAAAAACAAATTTTTAAAGTTCAACCCCTGTATCTTGAAAACAACACATAACCGGACCTATGTTTATGTGAATTTTTTTATAAAATCAGCCTATGAAAAGGCTTTCCATTTTTTTATTGTAATAAGAAGAAATCCTTTATATCGAAGAAGTAATAGAATTTTACCAAGAAGTTGTCAAACAAACCATTTGAGAAACCACCCTTACAGGGTCAATGGTGCAGTGCCTATATCGATCGAGATTATTTGATATATTAAACGCGAAGTAAATATGTTAAAACGATAATGTTTAAATATGATTCAACAAGCCACAAACAAAAATATAACAATGCATTTTTTTAGGTTAAATCTTATTCTGGTATTATTGGTAATGAACTAGCGGATACAATAGCTAAAAATGCGCATCTAAGTACCAATAATCAGAATACATCCCTTATTGCCTATTACCTACCTTATCCCAAGAAAATCAGCCTTAAAAAATGGAAACAGTATTGGCAGAGATATAAAAATGAGACCAATACTTTTTATTATAAATTTCATGAAAATATACCTCACAAACACTGGTACTATAATATCTCCATACCAAAAGGGTTGTTTTAACAATAAGTCGCATCAAAACCAACCATGGGCGTTTTTCTAGCCATCTTCATAAAATTAAAGTGAGGCCAGATCCTTTTTGTATATGTGGGGAATATGGAGACTTAAACCATACCATTTTTAATTGCCAAATACATAACCAGGAAATCAAAGTTCTTCTAAATATACTAAGTAATATCCAAAAATGTTAAACTTTCCATTTGGCTACCAGAGGTCATGATTTCAAACAACATTAATGTAATGAATGTTATCTGCTACTTCCTAAAAACATTAATCTAAATCTTTAATTTTTTTTCATCTTTTTTAATTATGTAATTCATAACTTAACCAAAACCTAATTCTATAATAAAAGTCGCCCTCACAGATCCCAGGGCGTGAAGAGAGTCTCTCCGTCTTTTTGTGTAGATAAGTTTTTTCCATTTTCTAAAATCTTTACACTAATACATTAACTAATAATAATTTATTATTTCGTGGCTAAAACACTTAGTTTGTAAGGCCAGAATCAGGAAAAAAACGATAATGTTAATTTGTACAGTAAATAAATTTTCTGGTCCTACGTGAATTTACTTAAAATTTTAACAGAAGGTAGAAAATAGCCCAAGGATCAAAATGTATATTTAATTTAATTAATTATTAATTTAAATTTTGGGGATGGTTGCCACCCCCAGGGTTTTAATGATGCTATTTTAAAAAATTCTACAAGTTTTTCCGTTTTTCGACTTTAAATCTATTAAATTTTGCATTTGACAAAAAAGCTAAAGATTAACATGCCGTATCTCAATTCCTATTGATCCTAAAAAAAATAACTAAACGAAATTGTTTATCATTTAAAACAACATTATAATTTGGGTCTTAATTTTTTTAAAATAAAATACGTAATTTCGAGTTATTCGCGAAAAACCCTTTAAAAAAATCTTTTTTTTTTCGTCGAAAAATAGCGCAAATACCATATGAATACAAGTAGAAAAAAACGTTCAAATATAAGTTTAAAAAAAAATACAACACGTTTTTCTTAAAATTACTTTTTAATTGATATCAGTGGTTAAAATATAATAAACAATTTTCAACTCGGAGACGAGTTGGCAACCACCCCAGGGTTTTCGCGGTTTGATATAGATTTTAATCTTTAGACTATTCTCTACCTTCTGTTAAAATTTCAAGTAGATTCATGCTAAACAAAAGAACTGCGAGCTTTTACCTTTTTAAACTTCATTTCCGGTAGTAAATGAAAACAATATTAAAAAAAAGGTTGAATTTTTATTATAAAGGCCGTCAATATGTTTCATAATGATACCATTACTTTTACAATTTCTTGCGTCAATAATAATTTTTTGAAGATACGTTCTGTAGTTCGGCGGATTCATTTTTTTTCATTAATTTTTAGTTATCTTTTTACTTGTTTATTTTTTTTTTTTTTTTTTGGTTTTTTGGTACTTTTAATTTAATGTTTGGCGTGTACCCAAACAATTACCATCCATCAATATTAATTTTTTAATAATCTATCAATCTAGATTAGATTAGATTAGATTAGATTAGGAGGTGGATTGCATATCCTCTAACACTGCAACCTGCTCAGGTTTATTGTGTGTCCTCCGTCCATAGGTTAGAGCACGCTATCCAAGCCGGTCTGTTTAATCAGACTCCACAAGCTTGAAACTGGCCCCTTGGTATATCTTGCCGCTTTAGGTTTTCTTCACCCAGCCTTGCAAACCGCAGACGACAAAGGGCTTCGCAGTAGCACCATACGTGTTCTGCGGTTTCTTCCTCCTCCTGGCAGAACCTACATAGGTTTTCTTCTGCCAGGCCCATAGTTTCAGGTGTTTATTCAGTCTGCAATGACCTGTCAGTTGACCCACTATTATTCTTACTGCCTTCCGGTTATAATTCAGAAGGTCTTTTGTAAATTCTGGCGAGTAAGCCTTGATGAACACTTTCGCCTGACGCTGTCCTGGTGTTCTCCTCCACCAGTCTTGTGATTCCCTCATAATCCATGATCTAATGGATGACCTTACCTGGCATGATGGAATACCACAGTAGGGCTCAGGACCTACCATTGTCCTACCAGCCCCCTCCTTTGCCAATTTATCAGCTTCTTCATTGCTTTCGTGGCCTTCGTGTCCTGGTACCCAGGCAATGGTTAGCTTGTTGAACGCACCCACCTCTTCCAGGGCAATTACGCAGTCCCGCACCAGCTTGGAGCTGATTTTGCATGAACTGAGTGCCCTGATGGCTGCCTGGCTGTCCGAATAGATTACTATGGTTTTATCCTCATAGCTCCTTCTGATGATTTCCCTAGCGCATTGTTCTATGGCTACAATTTCGGCCTGGAACACAGTAGGGTGTTGTCCGAGACCCAAGTTTATTTTCGTCCTTGGTTTGTCCCCATATATACCTGCTCCAACTCCTTGGTCTGTTTTGGAGCCGTCTGTATACCAGATTAGGTCGGCTTTAATGGGAGGCCCTGCCACCCAGCCCTTTCTGTCTGGTATTAAAGTTTGAAAACCTAGATCTATCTAGATAGACCGAAACCTCGAGGGAACACTATTAAACGAATAATATATAAAAATAAAGGAAATAAAAAATTTATAAATAAACCAGGCTATCCAAAACAATTTTTAATATCATAGTTACAATTTCTTTAACTTTTCAATTTTAATGTATTTATTAATACATTTTGGTAGCTTCATAACCCAGAACGGCTTTTGAAAATTTGAAATTTTCAAAAATTAATGGGTGATTACAAATTTCGAGTATGTTTTCTTCTAGAATACAATACAAATAATTACTGGGTTTTAATAAAAATTGATTTGTGCACTAAGGAAAAATAAAAAAACAGAAAAAAAATTACGTAAAAGAAATAATTACCTATAAATAATTAGTTTTATAATTAACTTCTTACTCCTCGGTGATGTAGAAGAATTTTGTTTATATAGAAATATTTCTTAATGTTTAAACTTAATGATGACAAAAGAAAATTTAGGTGCTCTTTAACCATTAAAATAGATACAAACGTTTTAATGCGCCAGAGGTCGTTTTTTTAACTGATTTAGCGATTGAATGTACTTAACTGCGGCCAAGGCGGACGCGCTACTCTGAGCGCTGTTCGTGCCAAACATACTTCTACCTTCTGCGGTCTTCCAGGCTAAATAAAACCGGTTTCTAGCGCATTAAAGCGTTTATATATTGTTTCCTGGTAAGAGAGCACCAATATTTTCTTGTGCAATCATTAAGTTAATAGATTAAAGAATATTTTTATATAAACAAAGTTCTTCTACAACATCAAAAGCCATTTTTTTAAGTAAATTGCTTTAGAAATCTTTTCTTTTTCTCTACTATGCATTAGAATAAAAACCAATTTTTATCGGAATTTAGTAATTATTCGCTGATATATTGTAATTTACAAAAATAGTACTCGACATTTTCAATCACTTACTTATAACTTTTTAAAAATTAAATTTTTAAAAACCGTTTCGAGGTATTACTTTCAACCTTTGGGGCTACCAAAATATGTTGATAGAAACATTAAAGTTAGGTGGTCAATTTTAAGTGACCTGCTTAAGAAATTTTGACTTTGTAAGTTTTTCTAAAATAATTATGATGGGTAATCTATTTTTAGTTCTTTCAATAATTCTAAAAAGGCGCAAAAAAATTCAAAAAGCGTATTCTTTTAGTAGCAATATGTTCGTAGAATTTTATTATTCTGTCGTCTATTTTTTACAATATTTGTACCGCGATATCTTTGCAATGGTAGACTTTTAACCTAATATTTATACAACCAACTACCCTCTATTTTAAATAACAAATTACCTTTTTAAATGATTCAAATTTGTTTAAAAATACCCTGAATGATAAGTAATTTCTTGTTTTAGGGTGCACAGAAAGACAACGATTTGGCATGGCACTATGGCAACACGAATCACAGTGCGATTATGGAATGCGATATAAAAGAAAGAACCTAAAGAAAAATACCAACCTCCGGAATCTGAAAACACGTCTGCAGAGCAGAAACCAGAAAAACACAAAGGCCTTATAAAAACCCAAACTGGAGTAATTTGGGCAACGATAACACCAAATTCTTTAGCACAAAGGGACGATACCGCAAAACAGTTAGTCAAATCAATAGTCAAAAAACAACAAAGGCACATAAGACGAGCAGATGAGGTTGGCAATGATATGGAAAGAAGAAACTCTGATTCCGAATCAGTTTCAACTAACGATTCTTATAATATCAAGAGTAATGCTAGTTTTAGTGGAAATAGCACTCCCGAGCCCTTAGATTCACCCAGAAGACCATACATACCTCCTGAAGATTACAATAATAGACCAGTATCAAATGGCAGTAGACCAGAATCAAGAGAATCTGGATATGCCACTGGACCATATCAGTATCCATTTGTACAACAAGAAGAACTTGAGTCGCACCGTGGTTCCATTAGAAACAGTTTGCGTCCAAAAGATACTTATCGAGATAGTCCAGTAGCTGGAAATTTTCCAGTACTAACTCCACGTCACTTAAGTGAAGGATTTGAGTCCTTAGGTGAAAGAGGTGAAAGATACTCCCACAGAGAAAGTCTTCAGGGAAATTCACTTCTAATAAGTGAGCTGAAATTAAAACAGGATTATATAAAAAGGAACCATTCAATCAAGGGAGAGCAAGATTTAAAAAATCCTACTAAATATAATAATAATTTAACAAATATACAAGAATATAATCGTCAATATAGAATATACTGTAAAGATATTTAGCAATAGTTATTTAATTTATTTACATAAAATATTTGATTATGCAGATTTTATTATTTTTAATAGTTTTAGTTGGGTATAAGCGAAGTAGGCTAAGAGAAATGGGACCACTTCGGTTCTGGTCCCCGGCTATAGAGACTTATTTTGCTAGGCGTATTATTTTTTAAAGCCCACAGATCGCTTGAAGCAGAATAAAAAAATCGAAATATACAGCTAGTACCAAAATTTGTGGCTGAAAATGGCAAATAAAACAAATTTAGCATATTTTTTTTCTTTGGTTCAGGCGATCTAAGAGTTTAAAGGGTTTCATAAGGGTTAACCAAGACCCAAACGGCCTCACTGTTTTTGTCTTACTTGGCATGTATGTAACTAGGATTTTTAGTTTCCGCCAAATCAATATGAAACATAACCACTTTTTTGTAAAAAATATTTTCAACAATTCTTTTTATATTTGGTACAGAGTATTATTAAAGTTATAGTACAACCTACAATATGTTTATAAAAGTAAAATGTAAACTAAACATATTTTGCAAAATATCATCTGTGACGGAAGCAAAAATTATTAAAATATTTTTCTTGGGATGATGGCTTGAAAATAACCATTTTTTATTTTATTACATATCATCGTAATTAATGTATTAAAAACGTACAACTGAAAAAAATTATGGCATTTTAGGATTTTATTATAAACGAATGGCAAAACCACGTTTTTATAACTTTTTAATACATATTATTGCAAAAAATATGGTTTTGATTCTTAAAATATTAAGTACTTACTGGTAAAATAGTAATAAAACTTTCTACAAAATGCGTTAAAGAAACTTGGAAGATGTCTACACAACAAAAACTTTACTTAAAAGAAATATAAACCCAATTATTAAAGCCATTGTACACTTCTTGCAATAAAATAATATTTTATACATATCTATTAGTATATTTAATTTTTAAATAAATCTTTTTATGTAAAAAAATTAATATATTTAGTGGTTTGTAAATTTCTTCCATTATGTACAAAACTTGTTAAATAAAGTATGTTCTAAAGTTTTTGCTTAAACTTTTTTAACCTTTTACCTTTTGGTACATACCTTTTTAATAGAAAAAAATCTTGTGGCTACGGTCAGGTAAAAATTAAAAGAAATGCTCAGAAGTTAGCAATTTTTATATTATTTTAAAATTGGCAGGATGAAGTTTTTGCCTGGGAGGACGTTTATTAAGTACTACATTTTTATTCTAAAATCTAAATGATATACAAAAAGAATTTTACCAACAAGGACGTTCATTGTTAAAAACACACTCATTTATTGTTTTTATTGCAATAAATCCCAAATTAAGTGACGAGAAATATTTATCATAAAAAAAAATAAAAATAAATACATCACAAAAAAATAATAAACGCCGTTTTTAGTATAGTTGTAGAATAAATTGCTTTGAACAATTTTAATATTCATCAAAAGGCTTATTAGCAACTGATTCAAAGGACGAAGCAGCTAAGACCTTTTACGCCAGTAATTCGCAATATTATATCACCAATCTTATCATGTAACCCATCCACTTTCCTTACCATAGTTTAAATCCATTATAAAACTTTTTTTAAAACTTTAACAAATACCAGTAACGACTTCTCTTTGTCACTTTAATCATCGCTGAATGCTAAATTTTACCAACAATATAAAGGGAAAAGTAAGCCAAGTTCAATACTAAAATTAGGGTTGGCTGTGGGCTTCGCCGTAAAAACAATGGAGGTCTAAATGAGTGCCAATTTTTATAATAAATCCAAATAATTTCCAAATAATTATAAGATCTTAAAGAAGGTTTGATATGACTTGGCCAGTTTTCATTACATCAGGCATTTCATAAAGTTATTCAACTTATTTATTAATTTTTTCTTCTGATAAAAACTGGCCAAGTCAAATCTAACTTACCTTAAGATCTCATACATATTTGGATTTTGTATAGAACTCTGCACTTATTTAGATCTTATTTCTTTTTGCGCCGAAGCCCACAGCCGAGCATCATTTTAGTATTAAACTTGGATCACCTTTCTCACAATTATGTTCTGGGTGGACTTGGATTTGGAATCAATATGTTTTCTTGAGTTTCCGCTGCATAATTTTCGCTTTTATGCTTTTGTCTAAATTTTCTTTAAAGTTACAAATAACAGTGTGCATTGCCCATTCATTATTTGCTACCTTTTTAACACGTTTTCTGTTTATGCTTAAATTAGTTACTCGGGCGATATAACATTAGTGGTATTCTTTTATAAAATTATTTTTCCACTTTCCTCATTTGGTTAACTTGCAAGTGATGCTGATCATTAGATTACGTGATAGATGACATTTGTAATATTAATAAACATTCAGAATGAAGTAAGCCACATAAGTTTCAAATGAATGATATCAGTTTTACTTTCTTCAGTTGCTTCTCTGATCATGTCTGGTAAGAATACCACTCTTGTTAAAGGTTGTTTATTAGCTCGTATTACAAGTTATTCCACTTATTCCTTGACTAAATTTTATTTTTATATTTCTGTTATATAGAAAATATAAATTAATAATACATATACTGGGATAGTTTTCAATATCTACTTGTAACGTTTCAAACGCATCAATTTTTTGCCCCCTCCCTATTTCCCCCTCATTTGGCATGAAAAGTGCCTTTAAATTTTCCGAATTAAACTGCCCCACTTCCTTTTATCATTGTGAATCCGGGCTCTGTAGCCTTTAAAGCTAAAAATGCACCTTGAAAAAGAATATAGCAGAAACTTTACGTGCTGCATATTTTTGAATAAAAATTTTTATTCAGCAGTATTGAATCTTTAAAAATCACATGTAATAATTAAAGAAGAATGCAAAAGTTTGTTTTGCAGACCAGTGAATTAAGATTATGTTTAGTTGTTTTTATAAACGAAGTTTATAACTGCAACTAAACTACAGTTATATTTAACACTTTATACTCCTTTTCGCCTATGCATAATAATTGCAAGTAAAGTAAATGGATAGTCTTGTGGGTGTGTTTTGAATTCCAAAGTGATAAATTATTAAGTAAAAGTTAAACATAATATTTATCTTCGCCTACCTAGTTAATTGTGTATAAAGTTTTGTATCATGCGCTTCATTCTCAAGCACTTGGATGATATAATAATACAACTTAGGCGTTACAATATAGCTGATAGCTTTGCGTAAGGCAAAATATTTTAAATAGCAAGCAAAACCATATTAAAAAGTTGTGCTTTACCTGTCACGAACCAACTTAAGCCTCTAAAATAGCAGACCTTCACAACGGGAGAGATAGAAGCGACCGGAATAGACACTGAAGTATTGCGAGAGCGGATTCTGATGTGATATTGCTTTAGCCTAAGAGAAGGGGAAGTTTTTAGCTAGTAAACCAAAAAAACCTGCTCGTAAAATAAACCTTCACAAATAAGTTACACAGTTACCTATACTATACATAAACTTTGCATAAAGAGAAACAGAGATCAGTACGAAAATCTGATTTATTTAAACAAAGAGATATACATAACATAAAACAATAGATTTAGCTTGACAAAGATGCTTTTTATATTTTTAAAGGCATGAAAAGTGCCTTTGACTTTTTCCGAAATAAATTGCCCCACTTTCCTTTATCATTATAAGTCCGGGATATGTGACCTTTAAGGCGAAAAATGCGCCTTAATAAAAGAATATTACAGAAACTAGACGTGCTGCATATTTTTTGATTACTCGCCGAAATTTATGAACGATCTTCTGAACTATAACCGAAAGGCAGTAAGAATTATAGTGGGTCAACTAACAGGTCATTGCAGACTAAATAAACACCTGGAAATCACGGGCCTGGCAGAAGAAAACCTATGCAGGTTCTGTCAGGAAGAAGAGGAAACCGCTGAACACATAGGGTGCTACTGTGAAGATCTTTGTCGTCTGCGGTTTTCAAGGCTGGTTGAGAAAAAACCTAAAGCAGCAACATTTACCAAGGAGCCAGTTTCAAGCTAGTGGAGTCTGATTAGAAAGACCGGCTTGGATAGTGTGCTCCAAGATAGAAATGGACGATACACAATAAACCTGAGCAGGTTGCAGTGTTAAAGGATTACAATCCACCTTCAAGCTAATCTTATCTTATCTTATGTTATATTTTTTGATAAATTTTTTTATTTAGCAGTATTAAATCTTTAAAAATCACGTGTAATAATTAGAAAAAGAATGCAAAAGTTTATTTTGCAGACCAGTGAATTGAAATTATGTTCAGTTGTTTTTATAAACAAAGTAGTTTCAAGAAAAACAAAGTTTATAACTGAAACTAAACTACGGCTATATTGTAACACTTTATATTCCTTTTCGCTTCTGCATAATATGTGCAATTTTGCTCATGCATAATGAGTGCAAGTAAACTAAATAGATGGTCTTGTGGGTATGTTTAGAACTCCAAAGTAATAAATTATTAAGTAAAAGTTAAACATAATATTTATCTTCACCTACCTAGTTAATTGTGTATAAAGTTTGTATCATGCGCTCCATTCCCAACACTTGGATGATATAATAACACAACTTAGGCGTTACAATAGAGACATTTTGCACCTCTTAAAATAACAGACTATTTTTGGCCTCCTTATGGTTATCGTTATTAAACATAACGATTACGGCAGCAGTTTTAGACAGAGATTTTGCAACCTCTTTTAAGAAATTTATCTTGCGTCTGCGCTTTCGACCCATAACCTTATTTTTGCCTGTGGTTCGCCGATTTTAAAGTTTGCGAAAATCAGTATTTACTTTTATTCTCCATAAGTTATATATTGATTTTTTAATATATGCAAACAGTTCCCTTGATTTTGTTTTTTAGTGTAGATGTAAACAGTACAGTATAAGCAAGTGTGCCAGATTGTAACATGTAAATTAATAACTGATTTAAAACATCCTTAAAAATGCAAGTCCGTTTTAATTTCTTTACACTATTTTATTTTTCTTACTGCTATAAATTTTTCGCTAATTATTCGTTATGTATCAATAATATTTTAATTAATACGGTATTAAAATTCCAACCTTCTTAAATAATCGATATTAAAAATTTTACAATTTGGCATCCACGCAGTTTACCAATAACGATAAAGATAACGATAAGCTCTTCGGTATTCATCCGTAATTAAAGGAGTCCGGTATGGTTAATAACGATAACGGATCATGTTTGCGTTACTGCGCAGTCTCAGAATAAAGTTAACCACAACGGAATTGCAAAATAAGGGGTGCAAAATGTCTCTAATAAAGCTGATAGCTTTATGTAAGGCGTTATATTTTAAATGGCAAACAAAACAATAGTCGTAGTTCTTTGTTTTACTTTGCAAAAAGATGTGAAACATAGTTCAGTCTTCTAAAAATATGGTTGATGGCTTAAACGATCCGGAATGACATTTAGAGAAAGGGTTTAAGTAAAAGTTTAAATAATTTAAAAGGTTCCAAAAGAGCAGAAAATTGATTAATTGGAATTGAAGGTCCAATATTTTTAATTTCTATTTAACGTTGAAAATCGTCTTTTGCGCAGCACTTTTGGCAGGCGCGCATTTTGGTAAGTATAGTTTAATATATATATATATATATATATATATATATATATATTTTACTTCTTGAAGCTTTGTTTACAAATATGCCTAACAAGTTAACGTTTTGGAAGTTTAGAAAATAGTTTTATTCCGTTAACTATTATTTTTTTATACTTTTTAAGCATTTGAAAATTATTATACAAGGTGTTTTTAAATCGATCACGAAACTTAAGGGTAATTCTACTTGACAAAATAAGGGTAAAGCTTCATAATTTTTTTTCAAAATGTCATTCGTTTTCGAGTTACAAGCCGTCAAAGTTCAATATTTATTTTGTTTTTTTTTGCCATATTGCATTTATTTTTAAACCAATTCAGTTGATATTTGGCACTCAAATCGAGCTTTGCAGATTCTAAAATTTTAAGACAAAAGTACTTTTTTAAATTCCCCAGAGGGCACCTAAAACTTAAAATTTATATACGGTGTGTTAAATATTTAAAAATATAATTTGATTGAAATTAACGAAAACTTTGATGTCTATTGGTGCCTAAACGGTGGGGTTAATCTACTTTATTAAAGAGTACCTTATTTTTTAAGTTTTTGATTGTCTATAAAATGGCGCCCCTGGCTTTGCGATATCTGTCAAAATAAAAAGTTATGATGTAAATAAATTTTAAGTTTTAGGTAAAGTGCCCTCTGGCGGAATTTAAAAAAGTAGTTTTGTCTTAAAATTTTAGAATCTGCAAAGCTCGATTGGTGTACCAAATATCAACTGGATTGCTTAAAAAATAAATGCAATATGGCGAAAAAACCAAAATAAAAATTGAACTTTGACGGCTGGTAACTCGAAAACGAATTACATTTTGAAAAAAATTATATGAAGCTCTACCCTTATTTTTGTCAAGTAGAATCACCCCCTTACGTTTCGTGATCGATTTTTGATCACCCCATATATTATTATTTTATGCCATTTGTTTATTAACAAATGGATTAAATTAATATTTTTTTACAAAATTTTTATAAGTTATAAATCAATGCGTGTAGTTAAAATAATAAAAATAATAAAACAGATAAGGATTTAACATTTTTTATGAAAGCTTATCTTATACTCCATAAAAAGGATTTTTAAGTCGAAAACTTTATTTGCAATAGTTGCAAAGTTACAGCAATTTGTTTGTTAAAAAATCGAGTCTGTGTTTAAACTCTGTCGTGCTCCAAAATCCTTAAGTTTTCTAAAGGATTGAACACATGTTTTTGCCGTATTGTTGCAGAATGCTGTTTTTGTAATTTTGGTATGTTAAAAAAAATGAGAATTTTTAAAAAGTTGTTTTTATTTTCAATTATTTAAAATTTTATTTTAAAAATTAATAATTAATAAAATAAAAATACTTAATAAACATTCAAACGGTCATTCTATTAAGTCTGTTTATAAAAAGGACTCCAAAAAATAAACTATTAATTAACAAACTAATAACTCTTGAAAAATGTTGATACAACTTTTATTATCGCGAAATAATATTAATTAAAGTGTCAAAATTAGATCAGATTTTTAAATTAATATTAATTTGCATAATTAAAAAAACTATGCTTACAACAGTGGCGCCACGCACCTGCCAACACAACAGTGCGAAATCCGATTTTCAACGACAAATATAAAGTAGAAATATGGGAGCGACAATTCCGGAAATTAAGAACTTTTAGAGTTTTTAAGTTATCCCTTATCCTTTCTAAGATTTTGGTAAAAAGCTGGACGGTTATTTTTTCCTTTTTTTTATTAACAACTATTTTTCGCAGGAAATTAACTTCTCGGCTAGATTAAACAGCTTCATTTCGCCTTTTTTTTTGTTTTCAATATACACAGTTTGGACCACTAATCTGGGTGGTGTGTCGGGTATAGATTGCGTAAAATATAAGTTACGTCATATGGGCGAAAATATGAGTTTATGGTCTTCGGCATCAATCATCACCCGTCGTCACTGAAAGTAGACCATTGATTTTGAAGGTAGCCGCGCATGAGCAGGTGCGGATTTAAAGGTGTGGGAGCCCTGGGACAATGAGCCTGCGGAGGCCCCCTGTAAAAGTGGATGAATTTTTGTTAAAGAGCACAAAGGTTATTAACAAATAAGTAATGAAATTACAGATTTAATTTTTGCACCTCCAAAAATAAACAGTCCATATGTAACTTTAACCCATTTTAAAGATGACGGCCCTTTGCGTGAGCCAAATTGACTAACGGACAGACCTTTGTAATTTTGTAAAAACTGAATGTGTGTCAGTGCATGCTCCTAACAAAGGTAGAAGCAATAACAGATTATGAAGTTTGACCCGTTGTGGCTTTGGCAGGTACCAAGTACCAAAGGTTAATGAATTTAAACTTATCTTTTGTCACTTCGTAAAAGCTGAATTTTATATATCTTACTTGAGTACCTATTAAAAGATATTTTCTTAGTTCCCAGACAGTTTTGACAGTTCCAACCCCTTGGCAGACAAGCATTATGGGGAGGCCAAAGATTCGGTTATTTAACGAAATATGACAAAAAGTCTTAAATAATAGTTGTAGAGTTTCCAAAAGACATGTCCTAAAAATATTTTGATGTATACAGTGTCCCAAAAAAGTTATTGCTGTAAGATTAGATTTTTCTTAATTGTTTCTTGGGACACTTTATATACATCTCTTACTTTAGAATTTTTGGTTCCCATAAAAGCTATTATAAACGCGAAAAGTCACACTTTTTTTTAAAGTTAAGCATACAATTGTAGATTTAAAAGTTTTACAAAACCAAGCCCTTTAATGGGAATGTATAGATAATTTATATAAATTTTATGTTATTTGAAAAGAAAGCTAAAATTTAATTTTTGCTATCTTTCTTTATATTTTTCAAATATCTTTTTCCATTTATCTTACCGTTTACTTAACAGCTACGAGCTAATAAAATAAAGTTTTATTACATTTAGAAGTTTAAAAAGCTAGAAAATCTGGATTTTTATAATAATAGAATATAGTTGTATAATATTGTACACAAAAGACAAGTTTATAAAGATCACGTACACCAAATACTGCTTACGTATTCATAGCTAACTTACCAACTTATTTTGTATTGCACATAGCTTTTTGATGCGGTATTAAATTATTTACATTTGAAAGTAAATGTAAATAACCGAAATTGTTAATGTTCCTTACCAATATCATGTTAGTAAGCTAAAAGTAGTTTTTTAATGGATAAATTAAAGTTAAGTTTGGATTCAGAAAGAATGTTAGCAAGGATAAAGTAAAAGTTTGAGTGAAATCTGAAATCAAAATTTAAGTAAATTATTTGAAAAAACAACTTTTTGATAAAAAAAAGGTGTTTGAAATTAAAAAGGTCTTTAATCTTTATCTGTCTTATTAAAATATCCCAGTAGTTTTATTTTTTTGCCCTTAATTTAAATAAGTAAACCAATCAACTTTTATTTGTTTAATGTCCCCCTTTCATTTTTTGAACGAATCAATTTAAAAAAAGGATAACTTTGGAATATAAAATAGATGCATAAATAGTATATTTCAAAGTAAAATTGACAGATAAACATTTCAAGATGGCGGAGGGGCGCCATTTTGGAAAAAAGTTAAATGAAGAGGGTGGCCTTCTAGCACATCATTTTGAAGCTCCTGACAAGTACTTTATAACCTTAGAATATAAAGTGAATACTTTTATCTAATACAAAATGGCGGTACCTTAAAATTTACCTAAATACGTGATTTGGATGGCCATATTTCCTAAACCAATAAAGTTAGATGTACTTATGAGGTATTTTTCTAAAGCTTTTTAAAAGTTTTTTTTTAATGGTTGTTCTAATGATAACCTACAGACTAGAAAATAAAGTACATTTTTTTAATGAGGCACCTTGTATAATATATTCCCCTCAAAAGATCTTCAAACGAGCTTTAGGAAAATACCACATTGGGTACATCTAACTTTATTGGTTTTGGAAATAGACCATCTCAATCAGGTATTTAGGTAATTTTTAAAGTACCGCCATTTTGTAGTAGATGAAGCTATTGACTTTTATAATCTAGGGATATAAATTATTCATTAGAACCTTTCAAATGATGTTTCACAAAGCCCCGTTTTCGGTTTATTTTTTACAAAATGGCGCCCAGTCGCCATCTTGAAATTTTCATTTGTTAATTTCACTCTAAAATATTGAATAAAAAGAAGTTACTGGTTCTAACGTTTTTATGGCACATGAACAAATATTATTTATCCACACATTAGTATTAGGTTTTGAATTTTAAGGAAGTTTAAGGTCGTTTCCTAAGACTAAAAAAATAAATTTCATTTATATAATAATTAGATGTCTCGACGCCTCTAAAGACTTCAATGGTCGCATCACTCCTTGAGAACGTCCTTAAATAGTTTTTCAAATGATTCAAAGTAACGTTTGTTATAAAGTTAATAGTGTATTACTAAAAACTATTTAAATAACTGCAATTTTGCAATTAATATATGGGTATACCACTTATTTAGAAAATATATGCTGTTTTTTTAGTTTGGAATTTTTGGTATACCTATATACATATTTGGTTAGTTTATGTTTGTTGGACAACTGCGATCATTCCTAAAATCAAAATATAAATAGCGTATTGTGTACATTGTCCGTGTTTTGGTATTCTTTGTAAATAATTGCGACCAATCGTCGTTTTTTTTTACCATATCTGCGGCCTCAGTAAATGATGGTGGTTGGCTTTAATGTGTGTCCGTTGGACAACCAAAAAAATCTTTACCTAATTATTGTTTTAAATAAATTATGGTGTGTTTATTTGGTTTCATTTTATTTGGTGGTTTATATGTACAGTGAGGATATTAAAACTCCTCCCTTCTTTTATCTTTTAAATGGGACAAGATATTAAAGTCGAGTAAATTTTGGGTAAAAGAGTGTCACTCAAACTACTTTTTAACATATAAATAATATCTGTCACGTGACCCAGTACCAAGGGGGCACTAGGCACTAGCAACTTTTTTCAAATCGAAAGAAGGGTCATGTAAAGGTTTGCCATAAATTCTATAACCAATGTTGGGACACGTTGGTTTCTGGTATTTTTAAAGTTTAGCGAGGTGGCGGAGGGGGTGTTAACAGTCTATTGATAATTATAAAAAAATTCTTTGAATTGATATTATGTAAAGGAACTAAAAATAAGAATTTCTATTTATTTTTTGTGTTTTGATTAAAATGCAGAGGTTCATACAAAAACAAATATTTTGTTCCATATCGCAAATCGGGACTTTTTGCTATGAAATCGGGACGTCGGGACATAGGGCCTAATAACGGTGACAGTCCCGATATACCGGGACGGATGGCAACCCTAGTCATGATGCACTCGTTTTAAAGGTCCTTTGATTCTCTACTCAACGATACTTCGTTAAAAATCAGTCCAACCGTTCCAGACTTAGAGCTGTTTAAAATTTGACTTAAATAGGGTAAAAACAATGCGGTTCTATTGGCATTGGCTTGTAAGTCCGAAACGACTTGGCAGATTTTATTAAAAAAAAGTAGCGTTGAGTAAAGAATCAGAGGGCCTTTAAAATGAGATGCTACATGACTTTCCTTTCCATAGTGCCCCTTAACAGTAGGATACGAAACCGGGATCATTTTTACACCATAAAATAGTTTTAGTGACACCCTTTTACCCAAACTTTGTCCTACATTGATATTTTGTCCTATTTAAAAGTTATGGGTGGGATAACTTTTAAGAACTGCACTGTATGTACAAATTAGAACTTTAAACACTTGTAACTCTAAAACAAATTGGCCAATTTTTAGAAATAAAACGGCGATGAATAGAGAATCAAAAGGCTTTAAAAAGAGTTGCTACATGACTCCCCACTTCATTTAAAAGAATAAGTTCCTAGTGCCCCTTGACACTAGGCCACGTGACCTAAATTATTTTTATGGCGAAAAGTTGTTTAAGTGACACCCTTTTACCCAAACTAACCCGATTCCGATATCTTGTCCCATTTAAAAGATAAAGATGGGGGAGAGGACTTTTAATATCCTCACTATACGGGCGATTTTCTGTAACTTTTAACATAACATGTCCCTGAGAAACTAAAAGAAAATTAGGGCAATTAATTAGGTTTACATATTTTTAAAATATAGAAGAGAGTTGTCTTTTATATTTTCTTAAACTTTGGGGCAGATAAATCAAGTACCTAATTAGATATGGCCTGTTAAATAGGAAAATTCACATTTCCGTCACGCGTCCCTATCGTGTTTTAGAAAATTTGTAAAATATAGTAAATCTTTAAAAATACAATTGACCAAAAACAAAATTATTTTTATAAAAGAATAAACCTTGGAGCTTAATATTTTTTATGCGTACACTACGTTTTTGCCATATAGTTTCAGCATTTGCTAATAGAATCATGTCCTGATTATATTTCACACCTCCGTCTCCCTTAAATTTAGTGTATACAACACAGTGCTTGGGCTAAATTATCGGACTTTTATTAAATACCTGCTGCTTGTCCAGTCGTGTGATGAAAAGCGTGGCGACAAATTAAGTGCGGATATTTTACTGTGTTTTTATCTAGTGAAAATAGGGTAAGTTAAGAAACTTGGTCACACAGCTGTAACATTTCCGTCTTATTACCATAGTCGTTAATTTTTGCTTAAATTAAAGTATTTTTTACGACCTAATTAAGTAGCTAAAGCTAAAAGAATAATTCTAACCTCAAAACGGTGAAATATGATGCTACGCTTGATAAAATGGCGGAAAACAGTTGGATTAACATTCCGTCACGCTCATTCTGTCCCGCGTGACGGAGATGTGTTTTGTGACGGAATGTTAAAATGTGATTGTAAAATTAAAAGTAAAGTTAACAAAATTAAAACTGGAGTATGATATGTGCGTATGTTCATTATATTATGTTCGTATTTGTTTTAATTTATATTTTATTGTTTCCTTTGTTTTTACCTAAATGTATTTCAGGAAGAAAAAATTATGGATTCTGCACGGA